>DF358609.1:8276-36234 GCA_000787875.1 Solanum virginianum
GAAGTGTTAGATTGATCGTGATTTGACTAAGGCAAGTGGACTTTCTAAACTTTGTAATTCTCGTAGAATTCCCAAATCTTCCTTTCTTCTATGTGTGATATCATGAAAATGGGGTGATTAAGTGTAAATGTGAGTTGGCAGGGTGTTGAATCACTTGAATTGAAAAATGTGGCTAAGTGATGAAAATTCTATTCTTGCATATTCCTGTGTAGCATGATGTTCTTTCGGTGATTGATTACATTATCACTTATTAGTTGTGAGTTGTGACTTGTGATGTGGAATTGTGGTATACTAAAAACTTACTTCTATTGTGTATTATATCTTGCTAGGGTGGCTGATTTTCTATGCAGGTTGTGGTTGTGAAGGTAGGTTGGAATGAAAGGGGTTTCTGTATTCTATTGGACTTACTTTGTTTAGTTCATTGACTTGCTGGGTACAATGTGGTATTTAGTACTCACCCCTTGCTTTTACACTTATGTAGGTTGTGAGCTCGGATAGTGAATAGTATTTTCCTTGATCCTTCGAGGCTTCCTAGGAGACGTAGAGGGTAGTTGTTGTCATCTGGCTGACTCTCGTGTTCCTATTTCTTCTGTACTTGTTCTATTTAAGAAGAAGGACAATTTGGACTTGTATTTCTTTGATTTTCTATATTATTAGTGGCTTGTACGCATGACAACCAATCCCTGGGTGGTATTTAAGTTTATGGAAATTCTCAGGTTTAGTTATTTACTCTATTTAATTATTTTCGCGCGATATGTTTATTATCTCTTTGAGTTAAGACTGACTTGTTCTGGTGGGATTAAGCAAGTGCCATCACGCAAATTCTTGGGTCGTGACAAGATTTTAACAATGCATGTCCTAAAGATGAGTTCCCACTGCCTATTCCAGAACTAATGATCAATGCTACAACTAGTTTTGAGGCAATGTCATTCATGGATGGTTCTTCTGGCTATAACGAAATCCGTGTTTCACCAAAGGATGACGAGCTCACTGCATTATGCACCCCTAAAGTTATTTATTGCTACAAAATGATGCTTTTTGGTCTAAAAATATGATGGTGCCACATATCAAAGGGCTATGCAGAATATATTTGATAACTTACTCCACAAAAATGTGAATGTTATGTTATGACTTAGTGGTGAAGGCAATAAAAAGAAGTGGCCATTCGAAAGACTTAAGAATGGTGTTTGAATTACTCCGAAGATATTAGTTAAGGATGAACCCATTGAAATGTGCCTTCGGGGTTACTTCTGGCATGTTTCTTGGCTTTATTGTACGACAATGAGGGATTGAGATTAATCAAGCTAAAGTTGATGACATTCTAAAGATGCCCCAGCCCAGAGACATTCATGAGTTAAAAAGCCTTAAAGGAAAGTTAGCTTACTTGAGGAGGTTTATCTCAAATCTAGCTGGAAGACGTCAACCATTCAGCCACCTTATGAAGAAGGGTGTTCCTTTTAAATGGGACCAAACATATAGCAAAGCTTTTGAAAGTATCAAAGCGTATCTGGTAAACCCTCCAGTTCTAGCAGCCCCTATACCTGGAAATCAATGATACTCTACATCACAGCACAAGAAAGGTTTGTTGGAGCCCTATTAGCTCAAGAGAATAGTGAAGGGAAAGAAAACTCCCTTTACTACTTGAGCAGAATAATGATGCCAAATGAGATAAATTATTCACCAATAGAAAAGTTATGTTTGGCTTTAGTCTTCTCAATTCAAAAGATGAAGCACTATTTTCAAGCTCACGTTATTCATCTCATATCTACAGCAAATCCTATCAAATTTGTCATGTCGAAACCAGTCCTCAGTGATCGACTTGCAAGGTGATATCTCCAATTACAATAATTTGATATCATGTACATCCCTCAAAAGGCTGTGAAAGGACAAGCATTAGCAGACTTCTTGGCAGACCATTTGATACTAGATGATAGGAAGCTAACTGATGAGCTCCCTGATAAAGATGCGATGGCCATTGAAATACAACCTTCATGGCAGAGCTAGCACTGGAGTGATGTTTGTCACTTCACAAGGAAAGGTCCTACCATTCTCCTTCACATTAAAAGCAACATTGCTCCAATAATATCGCAGAATATCAAGCATTAATACTTGGTCTCAAAATGGCTGTCGACAAGAAACAATTACAACTACAAGTCTTTGATGACTCTCAGCTAGTGACTAAACAACTTTTGGGAACTTATGAGGTCAAAAAGCCCAAACTGCGCCCATATCACTGTTATGCTCAAAAGTTAATAGGATGGCTCAGAGATATAACCCTCCAACATATGCCGAGAAAGGAAAAGAAAACAGCAGATGCCTTAGTTGCTCTAGCTTCAACCCTAACTCTTCCTGATCAAACGCAAGTTACTATCTGCCAAAAATGGGTAGTACTACCACTGGATGAAAGATAAACATAAGGAGAATAAGCTTGAACATGTTGTTGCAGTTTCTAAAGCAAACAGAGAAGACCGGCGACAAGCTATCATCAACTACTTATGTTATGCGATACTCCCAGAAGATGCCAGAAAAAAGAATGACATCCGTCGTCATGCAACTCGTTTCATTTACTATAAGGACACACTATATAGAAGATCATTTGAGGGGGTACTCCTCCAATGTCTAAGAGAGAAAGAAGCAAATAAAGCTCTACAAGAAGCACATTCAAGAGTATGTGGATCGCACCAATCTAGACCAAAGATCCACTTTCACATAAAGAGAATGGGGTATTATTAGCCAACCATGGTAAAAGATTGCTAGGATTACACTCGAAGGTGCAAAGCTTGTCAATCCCATGCAAACTTCATACATCAACCGCCTGAAGTTTTACACCCAACTATTGCATCTTAGCCATTCGATGCTTGGGGATTGAATATAGTTGGACCACTCACAAAAATCTTCTAGTGGACACCTATATATCTTGGCTGCAACAGATTACTTCTCAAAATAGGCCAAAGCTGTCGCTCTCAAAGAAGTAAAGAAGGAAAATGTTACAAAATTTATTCAAGTAAATATCATATATCGATTCGGCATTCCTCGATATATAATAACCGACAATAGCAAGCCGTTTGATAACAAATTGATGAATAAGATTTGTGATCTTTTTGGTTTCAAGCAGCGCAAATCCTCTATGTATCATGTTGCCGCCAATGGTCTTACTGAAGCTTTCAATAAGACTCTATGCAATCTCTTGAAGAAAGTAGTCTCCAAGTCCAAACGAGACTGGGATGAAAGAATAAAAGAGGCTTTGTGGGCATATAGGACAACATATCACACACCAACTCAAGCAACCCCATATTCGCTTGCTTTTGGAGTTGAAGCAGTCCTGCCACTTGTGCGACAGGTACCTTCCTTGAGACTTGCTATTCGAGAGGGGCTTACCAAAGAAGAGAATGCTCGACTACGTCTCTTAGAGTTTGAAGCACTAGATGAAAAGAGGCTCGAAGCTCAACAAAATCTTGAATGCTATCAGGCTCGTCTATCTCGTGCTTTTAACAAAAAAGTTCGCCTGAGGTGCTTTCAAGTTGGAGACCAAGTTCTCGCAGTAAGCAGACCCATTATCACTTCACATAAGTCTGGGGATAAATTCACCTCGACGTGGGATGGACCATATATAGTACAAGAAGTGTATTCAGATGGTGCTTACAAACTTGTCGGTGTAGATGGCCTAAGAATTGGTCCCATAAATGCAAAATTACTTAAGAGGTACTACCCTTGAAGTGAGATAACGCTCCGTGACATACGAGCATAAACTACAAGTTAGTCCTGGCGCACAAGAGTATAAATTGTATACGGCACACCAAAAAAAAACACTCACTCTCTCAAAACTACATTGTGACTTGATCCTCTTCATTGAGGTACATAGGCGCTTGGAATTATATTCTAAGTTCAGTTGCATGAGTGTCAAAAATCATATGTCCCCACTGGATCTCTTACATGAGTGTTAAAGCTATGAGTTCCTTTCACCAAACTTTGGCCTCATACCAAATGGTGGTGACTCAATGGGGCAAACCTCTAGAAATATGACCTCCCTCAATAGTGCACTTGAAGTCTTGAAATACTCCAAGTATGCAAGTTGGAGTCTGCAAATTCTCCAAGTCTGTAATTTGAAGTCTTCATATCTCCCAAAGTATGAAATTCAAAGCCTTCAAATCCTCCAAATGCGTGGGATGGAGACTTCAAATCTCTAAATACGTGAGTTAAAACCTTCAAATCCTTGAAGTACACAAGTTAAAGTCTTCAAATCCTCCAAGTATGCGATGCGAAGTCTTCTAATCCTCCAAGTACACCGGTTGAAGTTTTCAAGTCTCCAAGTACACCAGTTGAAGCCTTCAAATCTCAGTATGCAAATTGAAGTCTTCAGATTCTTCAAGTATGCTAGTTGAAGCAAATCTGCAAGTTGAAGTCTTCAAGTCTATCAAGTTTGCAAATTGAAGTCTTCAGATTCTTCAAGTATGCTAGTTGAAGCAAATCTGCAAGTTGAAGTCTTCAAGTCTATCAAGTTTGCAAATTGAAGTCTTCAAATTCTTCAAATCTGCAAGTTGAGGTCTTCAAATCTTCTAAGAATGCATGTTAAAGTCTTTAAATCCTCTAAATATGCAAATGCTCTAAGTATGCAAGTTGAAGTCTTCAAATTCCTCAGATCTACGAGTTGAAGCCTTCAAATCCTCCAAATGTTTGAAGTCTTCAAGCCTTGACCTTTCTTATGGTGCGAATGTCTATCCATTCCCTTTCACCATAAAGCTACCTTGTTCTTAAGGAGGGAATGAGTATCCATTCCTTTGCGCGGTAAGAACTACCATAAAGTTATCTTGTTCTTAAGGCGGGAATGAGCATTCATTCCTTTGCGCGATAAGAACTACGATGAAATTTACCTTGTTTTTAAGGCGGGAATGAGTATCCATTCCTTTGCGCGATAAGAACTACCATAAAGTTACCTCGTTTTTAAGGTGGGAATGAGTATCCATTCCTTTGCGCGATAAGAACTACCATAAAATTACCTGTTCTTAAGGCAGGAATGCATATCCATTCCTTTGCACGATAAGAACTACCATAAAGTTGCCTTGTTCTTAAGGCGGGAATGCATATCCATTCCTTTGCACGATAAGAACTACCATAAAGTTGCCTTGTTCTTAAGGCGGGAATGCATATCCATTCCTTTGCGCGATAAGAACTACCATAAAGTTAACTTGTTTAAGGTGGGGATGTGGATCCATGCCTTCACACCTCAACATCATATTCTTGTGATACAATGGAGCTTAAATTCACAACCCTACAAGAGAAAAGGGAGAGAAAAAGAATGATACAAAAAAAAATAACTAATATTTGTACCTCGCACTTTGATGCTCCACGTCTCCAAAGATTGTTTGTAGAGAGGAACCCCCAATCCATGAATATGATACTAAAAAAAATAAATAGCAAGGTCTATTTATAGATGTCAAGAAAGAGTGAGGGAGTCCTTCTCCAAAGACAACTATAATTCCTCTTTAGACTAGAAGTCTTGAAAGAGAAATTAAAATTGATATGCCTTTGACCATGTTGAAATAGGAATGTATTTTTCTATTTTAATCAAAATTAGAAAAGCCTACAGGTAGGCGGAAGCCAGCCATACATGTACTTCATATCCATATAGGATTAGACATGGATTAAGGTAAATAGCAACTTATATGACATTTTATACGTCAACTGCAAATGGCAGTAATATTTGTCATAATAAATATTTTGAGTCACTCCACTCCTTTTTAATATACCAGAGTATTCTCACGCTTTACCTATTTTTTTGGTATAAAGAGGAGTACAATTTTTCAACTCCTTAATCTCGAGAAACATCAAATAATACTTCAAGCCATGTCTTCAAAAAAATAAAGTATCTCGACAAAACTTAAAGTAGGGGGCATTTGTAATCATATAAAATTTATTAAAATATAAATTTTATAATATTATTCAAATTATATTAAATTCAAAATATATTAGTTCAAAAAAATAAATATTATGGATTAATATAGTTGAGTTAATTAAGTCCAATGAAATATGAATTTAATTAAAAGCTCAAATTCAGTTATTTGGGCTACAAAAGATGACCCACTTTATTAGGCCCAATGTCCTCTCATCCTAGAGGCCCACTTGATGCCACGTGTCGGATGATGCGGCGTGCCAAGTCAAATAAAGAAATCAATAGGATCAAGTCATGTGTCAGAATGACATGACATTCCTATCTCAAATCAAAGGCAATGAAAATGTGCCACGAGTCAAATAAAGAAATCAATAGGATTACGCTATGTATTAGAATGACATGGTATTCCTATCTCAAACCTAAGGCCAATGAAAATATGCCATATGCACAAGTGATGTGTCTCAACCAATCAAATATTGTCATGTCACTTGAAAGGAGTCCTATTTTTATCACTTTTCCTGCATCATTCACCTTAAATCTGATTGGCCAGAAGAAAGCCTGATTCCATTATAACTCAAGAAAACCTATTCTTATCACTTTTCCTGCACCATGTCACCTTAAATCTGATTGGTCGAAAGAAGATTTGATTTTATCATGACTCCTCTATTCTATAACTATATAAAGGGGTCCTCATAATTCAGAATTGACATCAAGAGTTCTAACAAGAAGCCAGAGAGAGCTCGTGGATCAAATGCGCAGATTTTCTCTACAAGCAATAAGAATTCAAGAAATCAAGCATTCAAGTTCAAGAACGCATCAAGATCAATACCACCGGATTCAAGAACAAGCCCAGAAGCCCTTGGATTCAAGTACAAGTCAAGATTAAGTTCAAGAACAAGATCATATCAAGCCCAAGTTCAAGAACGCATCAAGATCAATACCACCGGATTCAAGAACAAGCCCAGAAGCCCTTGGATTCAAGTACAAGTCAAGATTAAGTTCAAGAACAAGATCATATCAAGCCCAAGTTCAAGAACGCATCAAGATCAAGTTTTTCAAGATTTAAGAACAAGCTAAAGAGCCCTTGAATCTATATTTGAAAAGACGAATCAGAGGATTTATAGAGATTGTACAACTCACTCCTTGAAATAAGATACTGATTGTTGTAATATTTTTCGTTCCTTAAATATTATTTTCTAAGACACGAATTTTATTGTCATTTAACCAACAAATTCACCAATTGCATAACCAACTTAGTAGGATAACCCAAATCATGAAGAAACAATACTATTACAACACATAACCAACATCAATTTGTTATGTGCTCCCATAGAACCAAACAATAACCAAAATAGTAACCAATAATTACACTACTTTCCTGAAGGTTTAACCCACAAAGTATAATTTCAAATCCCATACTAAAAACAAAGGTTGAAATCATGAAATTCAATACAAATTAAATATATTAGATATCACCAACTGTATACACATAACACCAAAAATCTACATATTTAAAGGCCTGAAATAATAGCATCCAAAATAGATAAATAAAAAATAACCAACAATCATACCAACCGCACACAAAGAAATTACAGGTAAAAGTTTATTTGTGAATATTTAACCAACAAATTCACCAATTGCATAACCAACTTGGTAAGATAACTCAAATCATGAAGAAACAACATATTATATCACAAAATCAACATCAATTTGTTATGTCCTCCCATAGAACCAAAAAATAACCAAAATAGTAACCAATAATTACACTATTTCCCTGAAGGTTTAACCCACAAATTTTTCTAAATCAATAAATTCACCGATTGCATAACCAACTTGGTAAGATAACTCAAATGATGAATAACAAAACAAAGTGTTCAGACCCCCAAATTTAATGACAAAACAAGTTTTGATACATATTTTAAACCAGAATGAATCCAACAAAAATGTCATTACCAAATACAAATATTTAAATCACACATAACATCAAGAATGCTACTTTCAAATGTTGAAAGCATGACATTCATTAGAATTGAAAAGGTGAACAAACAATAACACCAAAAATGCCAAAAAGACTTGTTAACATAAAAAAACAAAAACAAAAAAACGAAACAAAGAGGATAATAAACAACATGACAAACTCATTATAATTAAAAAAAATAAATAAAAACCAACTCACTATAATAAAAAAATCAAAAGAAAGTATAACAACTTGAAAACCAACTTAAACGACTTTAACCAACAACAAATTTATTAACATAATGTGAATCATAAATGAATCGAACATAAGGTCACAAACCAATGCAAATATATAAAAAGATATAACACCAAGATGCTACTTTAAAATATTGATAGAATGAGAATCCTTACCATGAAAAAAACAAACAACATAACAAAAAAAAAATGCCAAAGCAAATAAATATTAACATAATCTAAGGAAAGGGAAAAAACCAACATATGCCATAAAATAAATCATATAACCAACAAATTGTCATAAAAATAAATAAAAAAAAACCTAGAAATAATAATCCATAACATCAAACTGTTAGATAATACATATGAACAAACTACAAAAATAAATTAAAAAAACATGAAAAAATTAGTATTGCATACTTTTAATGTTCTCTTCAGACTTCTTCTCTTATCCTTCTTAAGCTTCATGGCTGGCTTCTTGGGTTGGCGATTGTCATCTTTGTGAGAAGCAACACCCCGAGACTAAAAATAATAATAATAATAATACTAATACTACTACTACTACTACTACTAATAATAATAATATGTCATACTTTAAAGGTGAAAATTTATATATACAAGTCAAAACATGAAATCAAACAAAAAAAATAAGAGGAGGTAACCTTGCATCTAACATTTCCGGAGTTTAGTTCTTGGTTCAAGCAAAATCTTTTCAAGATTGGTATTTCATCCTCGAAATCACTGTCATGAGTTAAATCAACCTTCTGTTTACCTTTTCTCTTCAAGGACTTAGAAGGACATTCGCCGAGGTCCTTTTTCTTGAAATATTCGATAACAATGACCTTTGGAGTGACTCTATCTTCAGGCTTTTTTTGAACGGGTGACCGAATAGAGACATTCAAACTAAAAGTAGGCCTTGAGTATTAGGTGGAGGTGATATCCAAATAAATAGACTCAACGTTTAAACGAGGGCTTTTATGAATCAGAATTTTCACAATGAAAATCGACATAATGGAGATTAAAGAACTAAAAAAAATGACGGGAGGAGCGAGAAAAAACACATAAAACAGAAAGAAAAAACAAGTACTCAAATGGTCATACAGTAAACGGAGAGGAAGAGGATGGAAGATGAAAATCTTAGCAAAGAAAATGGAGAAAAATGAGTATAGTACCTAGGAAGAGTAAAAAGTTGAAATGTATTGTCTAATCAGTTAAAAAGCATTGAAAAATTAAATTTTCTTGGTCAGACCATCGTTTAATTTTTGCAAAAAGATGTAAGTAAACATACATATTTAAAGAAATAAAATGAAAAAAATAATTAAAAAAATACAATATATGATTGATGTAAATAAAAATGACAAAAGTGTAAATATTTTTAGTGGTTGGCATTGACTGTAATTAAGCCTCTAAAAGTGTCTACTATTACAATTTTTCCCAAAAATCATAACATAGACAAAATTCATTAAGGACTAAATTCTGGACAAATAATAAAGTATGCCAACAACCATATAATAGATAAGTCCACATATTGAGGAGCAAATTTTGAAAAATAATTAAAATATAAAATAATAATTTTCTTATTAAAGTCCTTTATTTAGTTCCTTGTAGACTCACCACATCATATTTACAAAACAATAACTTAATCAATGGAATCCCACAAGTGGGGTTTGGGGAGGGTAAAATGTATGCATATCTTACTACTACCTCATACAGATAGAGAGACTATTTACGGAAGACCCTCGTCTCAAAAATATTAGGCTCCAAAGCAGAAGATACTAGATATGAAAGAACTGATTAAAGTGAAAAACAAATGATAATATATAAATACAATAAAAGTAACAAATATAAGACATATAATAACAATACAAGATATAAAGACACGACTAATCCCACTAACCTACTAAAACACAAGGCTAGAGATCATTTTATCCCTATTAGTCTATTAACCTTCTACCCTAATACGCGACCTCCACTCCTTTCTATTTAGGTCATGTTTTTGGTGATATGAAATTGCGTCAAATTTTGTTTAATCACCTTCCTCCAATATTTTTTCTGTCTACCTCTACCCCTTCGTGTAATCCCTAAATCTAACCTCTCGCACCTCCTAATAGGCTCATCGACACTTTTTCTCTGCACATATCCAACCATTGCAGTCTCGCTTCCCTTATCTTGTCTTCCAAAGAGATCATCCCTAACTTCTCTCAAATGGTCTTATTAATAATCTTATCACCCTTGGTATGTCTACAGATCAATCTCAACATCCTCATATCCGCAACCTGAACCCTCTAAATATATGACTTTTTGACTAGCCAACATTTCACCCTATATAACGACAGTTTAACCACCATTCTGTAAAACATACTTTTAAGTTTAGGTGGTATATTCTTATCACACAATACTCCAGTGGCAAGCCTCCACTTCATCCGTGCCACCCAATAAGATGTGTAACGTCATCATCGGTATCACCACTACCCTGGATGAGGGACCCAAGATATTTAAAGCTTTCTCTCTTGGGAATAGATTGAGTGGCAAGCTTCACTTTGATGTCTGTTTCATCCCACACAACACTGAATTTGCACTCCAAGTATTTAATTTTGGTTCTGCTTAATTTGAATCCTTTGGTTTCTAAAGAATGTCTTTAGATCTCTAACGTATCATTAACTTTATCCTGAGTATAATCAATCAATGCTATATCATTTTCAAATAGCATACATCAAGGAACCTCCTCCTGAATAAATCGTGTCAGCTCATCTACCACTAAGGCAAAAAGAAAAGGGCTTAGTACAAATCCTTGATGAGGTCCATCGTAACATGAAAATATGTCGAGTCTCCTCCCACCATCCTAACCCAAGTTTTGGCTCCGTCATACATGTCTTTTATCACCTAATATACACCATTGGAACACCTTTCGCCTCTAGACACCTCTATAAGACATCCTCTGAAACTTTGTCATAGGCTTTCTCAAGATCAATGAATACCATATGAATGTTCCTCTTTCTTTCCCTATATTTTTCGCTAGTCTCCAAACAAGATGAATTGCTTTAATAGTCGATTCCCCCGACATAAATCCAAACTGATTCTCTTAAATAGACACTCCGCTTCTCACCCTCACATCTATCACTCTCTCCCAAATCTTCATAGTGTGGCTTAGCAACTTGATGCCCCTGTAATTGTTGCAATTTTGAATATCACCCTTGTTCTTGTACGATGGAACCATTGTACTCCTCCTCAATTCATTGAGCATCTTAGCAGTCTTCAGAATAGCATTAAACAAACTTGTCAACCACTCCAAACCATCCTTGACCATACTTTTTCAAAAGTCCACTGGAATCACTTTTGTCTGATCGCTCTCCCTCTATTCATCCTACTAATTCCTCAGCTATGAAATACCTACAGTAATCAAAATTTTGATAACTATCAGAGTGTGTCAAATCATCCAACTCAATATCCTGTCCCCTTTTTCATTTAAGAGTTTGTGAAAGTAAGCCTGTCACTTTTGCTTAATGGAAGTCTCATCCATCAACACCTCACCACAATCATCCTTGATGCGCTTCACTTGATTCAAAGTATAAACTACCAAAGTATAGTACATATTCTCAAATTTAATAAATTTCGGAAACAATTAGGTACTAGGTGGCTACTACCTTAATAACTTAAGAAAAAGTCGCAATATCAATGTGCAATAATATAGTGAGAATCGAATGCAGCTTATTGTAAAAAATATTGAAAGTTTTTTTTTAATTGTAATATGAAATTGCATTTCCAGATACATGCTAATTTTCATGTCAATTATGATATAATAAGGGTAAATTTAGAGTGTTGGTTATATTTATAAATATTTGACAATTTTTTCAAAAGAGAAAATTTTCAAAAGTTATTTTTTGATTGTGAAAGAGAGTATTTGAATTTTTCCAATAACTAAAAGGTATAACATGCGTGAATTGAATCCCCAATAACCTACTTTAATCTATATCACGTATAAACTCTATCATTAAGCTAGCAACCCAAAGTAAAAATGATGTAGATCTAGCTCGAAGAAAAATAAATCCTCTTAAATAAATGTGTCCATGTTTTCATAATTATATGTTTTCAATCTCATTTACACTACTAAAAATAAAGATTTTTTGATCACGAATTAAGGATAAATTTATGTTATAGAATATAATTTTTTTATTCATTTCTTATCGAACCAACTCACTTGAAAAATGTGTGGATAATAACTTTTTACTTTAATAGAGAAAAGCTTCCTAATTTTTTTTATATAAAAAGATTTCTAATGTTTTTATTTCTCATCAATTTAATCAAAATATCTATGAAAATTATCTTCAAATTTTTTTAATTGAAAAATAGTAACTTGAACTGCAGAGTAGGAGGATGATGGCCTAGGCGGTCTGTTAAAAAACTGAGGCCTAATCTCACTTTGGGATGGTGTAAACTGCCCTATAGACCTGGCCCTCTTGGATCTCTAATGACAAGTAATTAAGCATATCAGGCCAGGGTATTAAATTGAAGGCTATACTCCCTCACACTCATATTTCCTTGGTGGATGTAAACTGCCCTATAGACCTGGCCCTCTTGGATCTCTAATGACAAGTAATGGTCAAGAAATGTGAAGGCTATACTCCCTCACGCTCATATTCCCTTGGTGGAGATTCAAGAGCTGATTTGTACTAGCCTCTCGAATCTCTAATGGCAAGTAATGGTGAAGAAATGTCTCTTTGAACTCTTTCCAAGTAGTTGGAGGTGCATCTATACCCTTAGATTGCTTCCAGGCTTCATACCACAATATAGCCACACTCTTCAAACTATACGTCGCCAACTCGACAGCTTCTGCACCACTCACATGCATGACATCTAAAGTGCGTTGAATCTGATCAATAAAATCTTGGGGATCTTCATTGTCACTAACTCGACAGCTTCTATACCACTCACATGCATAACATCTAAAGTGCGTTGAATCTGATCAATAAAATCTTGGGGATCTTCATTAGGATTTGACCCAATGAATGATGGAGGGTCCAAATTAAGAAAATCGCGTATCCTCGTGCCTGCTGCCCTATTTGCACCACCTACACCTGTAACTGGACCTTCTTGTCTTTGACCTTGGGTACCAACTACACGTGTCAATAATTGGACTGCATTTCTCAAATCCTGCACTGTAGCATCAATAGGTGGTTTTGGGGGAATTTCACTACTTCCGAGTTCATCAGGAGCTAAAGGAGTTGGAGATGTCTGTGATGGAGACTCGTCTTGAGCCTCATTTTGTTGCCTCCCCTGACTGGCTAAACCAACCACCACTTCTACTTTCTTCTCTTTATCTTTGTTCTTCTTGGTTTCTAACATACTTGTTGTACAAAACAATTTAGGGATTAGACATAATCCACCTATTATACTTGGCTCTATAGCACGATCTAAAGAATGAACAGAAAATAACAACTCCTAAATGCCACGTAGCCTCCTGCTTATAAATGTGGTGCACAACACATCGATAAACAAGACTCTACATAGACACGGCTTTGTAGACTCCCTAGGATGACCTGCTCTGATACCACTTTTGTCACGCCCCAAATCCCATTAAGGCAGACTGGCACCCGTAGCTGATAAGCCTCGGGAGAACCAACCTGTACCCATGCATTTTCTATATATATTAGAAGGCGTTTCTACACTCAACATGTCTTTAAGAAGGTAACAGTAATAACAAGCCAAAAAGAAACACATATGTCTAGGTCGTTGCGGCACCTGTACCTGCAGTATGAAATGCAGGTCCCCTGTAAGGGACGTCAGTACAGGATAATGCACTGAATATGTAAGGCAGGAAATACCGTATATGAAATAACCACTCAAATGAAACTATGCACTAATGTATGATAAGAGACCACCTTTAGTTATATTGTGGGACCATATACTTTATGTTCTTTATATCACTTTACCTTTACTGTAAAATCTGTACACAGCATGTACTGTAAAATGACCAACTGATCAGTGGTAAATTGTATCGAGTTCGTCCCTGGCTAGGCTCTTCCTTAGCCCCTCGGGCTGCCCCCCGTGATAGGATCGTCCCTGGCTAAGGGATTCTTCCACCCCTCGGGGTGCCACCTATCTATAAGCAATATACTTTACCTTTCAATTACCTTTGAGATGTTTCTTTTGGTGTCACAATATTGGAGCTGTAGAACTGTGTAGGCAGACCTCACTATTACCCTGAGATAACCTTCCCTTCCTCCAATTATTTATCTACAACATAGTATATGATAAAACTAGCATTAGCATCCAATAGACACATCTTGGAAGCCCATTCTTATAAAAAGCAACACACGGGCAGCAAATGGATAACTAAAAAGAACGTTACACAAATAAGTAGCAACATACGTATGTAGACTTGAAACTGGATACGTATGGAACCATATGGAGATGTGAAAGAGAGGAGACATAGATAATAGTCATATCGGAGTTGGTAAGTGCCTTTATGTGCCAAAAAAGACTCTACATTTCATGCCAAGTAATACGAAAGCAAATAGCCTTACATACCTTACTGTATGACCTCACTAATACCCTGAGATAACCTTCCCTTCCTCCAATTATTTATCTACAACATAGTAGATGATAAAACTAGCATTAGCATCCAACAGACACATCTTGGAAGCCCATTCTTATAAAAAGCAACACACGGGCAGCAAACGGATAACTATAAACCCAAGCGTATTCTTTCAACCTTTTCACCTCTAATCATATTTTCTAATACACATTCTCATATACACATCATGTACAACCTATTTTAGAGCCATAACAGCATTATAACAGCCCACAAAACAGAATACACAACAAGTATACACAACATACAAATCGACGGCATAAAGTTACATCCCTTCACTACATTTCGACGTCGCAATACCAAACCTACCCCAACTTTAACCAAACTATTTTCAACACATTTATACATAATAACAGCCTTCAAATAGTCTCAGGAAAGTACCAAATCAATCATGAAAGACATGAGAAAATAGCCTTATATACATCAACCCACAAGTTCCAATCAAGAACACAATTGCAACATCATATAAGAACTCACTTTACGGACTGTACAAGCAGTGAAACAGCTTGGTTATATCACTACCAAACCAACCTTTATTAAATAAATAAGGATTACTTCATAATACAACCAACCAAGAAGAGAAAAGCCTCTTTAATAACAAGAAAAAGGCATCACAACATTTCCAACGTATGCTGTCCAACAATTTCTGGTATGCTGTCCAACAATTTCAGCATCAATATAACCAACATAATCTCTTATTTTTCATAAGAAAATCATACTAAACACATAACTAAACATACTTACATTTACCCTCAATATGTAGGGCTTCCCCAAGAACCCTTAAGGTCTCTTGTAACTACTTGAAAAACCAAGAAAAAGCTGAGAGAAAATTTGGAGAGCAATCTGATTTTTCTTGTGTTCAAGTTAGAATGACTTATGGGAGCTGCTCTAATCCCTTTTCAAAGAGAAAACTTGGCCGACTTACTAAGAAATTATCAGCCTTACATACTAAGCTAGTGATGCAGCTACTTAATACATTTCACTTGAGCCTTATTGGGCTCCAAACAGATAGGCCTTTGCTGCCCAATTTATTTTCCTTTCTCTTGGTTAGTTTTGGCCCAATTCACCAAATGAGTTGTGATGTACTTGGAACCTTTTATATATTATTCTTGGGCTGAATATATAGTCCATTTATGATGCTAAATCATAGTCTAAAGTTACATTCTTAATACGGATTTCATCCATAATTGGAATTGGACAAATTTGACATCGGGCCTTATCTCCGTTTAACTGGCAAGCTTAAGCTAAGCAAGTGGGTGACTCACCTGTTAGCTTCCTAAGTCCTACAAGTATCTCAATTCTGTCACCTTATTTAAGGTCATAACCTTAATTCTGCATGTTGGACTTCCTCTTTAGCTTCAAATAAGTAAGGGTGTCTTGCTTTCATCATGTCCTCAGCCTCCCATGTTATCTTTTCGGCCTACTGGTTTCTCCAAAGTACTTTTACTGAAACTATTTCTCTATTTCTTAGCTTTTTAACTTGACAATCTAGAATAGCAATAAGTATCTCTTTGTACATGAGATCTTCTGTAACCTGTACATCCTCAATAGGAGTGATACGGGATGGCTCACCTATGTATTTTCGAAGCATTAAGACGTGGAAAACTGGGTGAACCATTGAAAGCTCTGGGGGTAGCTCTAGTTCAACTATTGCGTCCTCATCATCAGTTCCTCTAATAGGTAGGGGTCAACCAGCAGCTATAAGTCGTGGTAGAGGTGTAAGAGGTGCAGCTAGCTCTAGCGGAGTCCAGAATCGCACTTATGGAAGGGGTGGTTGAAAATAATGCAGCAACATCTTCATTGGTAATGGAGGCTTTGATAGTGTTAGAAATGAACTTATCAAATCAACTGCTAGCTCTAGCGGAGTCCAGAATCGCACTTATGCTCTAGGGAGTCGGCAAGATTTAGAAGCTTCACCCGATGTGGTCACAGGCACATTATCCATCTTTTCACATAATGTATATGCCTTAATTGACCCTGGTGAAGCTTTACCCGATGTGGTCACAGGCACATTATCCATCTTTTCACATAATGTATATGCCTTAATTGACCCTGGTTCTACGCTATTATACATTACCCCACTAGTTGCTGGAAAGCTTAAGAGGACACCCAAATTATTGAATAAATCAGTTGAAGTGTCCACACAAATCGGTAAATCTATTATGTCTAGAAGGATTTATTATGACTGTGTAGTGATTGTTTGTAACCTTGACACATTGGTTGATCTTATAGAGCTAGAAATGGTGGAATTTGATGTTATAATGGGTATGAATTGGTTAGCTTCTTGCTATGCCGCTGTGGATTGCCGAACTAAGAGAGTGTACTTCCACTTTTCAAATGAGGCAGTTCTTGGATGGGAAGACAATGTTAGGGCATCAAAGGGGAAGTTTGCCAAATGTTAGTGGGTTGAGAAAGAGGAAGAAGCGCATCATTCTCGATATTCCATCCATCCAGGATTAACCAAGATGTATCATGATCTACCAACTCTTCAATCAGTTCCAGTGGTGAATGAATTTGCTGATGTGTTCCCTGAAGAACTTCCAGGTTTACCTCCAGAACGAGAAATAGATTATGGTATTAACTTACTTCCAGGCACTCAACCTATTTCTATCCCTCCATATAGAATGGCCCAGGAAAAATTACATGAATTAAAAGAGCAGTTAGGCATTCAACTTATTTCCATCCCTCCATATAGAATGGCCCCGATAAAGTTGCGTGAATTAAAAGAGCAGTTAAAAAACTTATTGGAGAAAGGTTTTATAAGACCTAGTATGTCCCCTTGGGGTGCACCAGTGTTATTTGTAAGCAAAAAAGATGGCACCTTGAGAATGTGTATCAACTATCGACAATTGAATCGAGTGAGAATTAAGAATAAATACCCCCTCCCCAGGATTGATGATTTATGTGATCAGTTACAATTTATAGATGACATTTTGGTATATTCAAAATCAGAAGAGGACCATGCAAATCACTTACGACAAGTGTTACAGGTTCTTCGTGATAGATAGTTGTACGTCAGTTAAGAATAAATACCCCCTCCCTAGGATTAATGATTTATTTGATCAGTTATAGAGTGTCAAATGCTTTTCAAAAATTCATTTGAGATCAGGATATCACCAAGTAAGGGTGAAGGAGAAAGATATAGCTAAGACTATTTGGGTCATATTGTGTCTGATGAGGGTATAAAGGTTGATTCACAAAAGATAGAGGCTGTGAAAGATTGGCCAAGACCAACAATACCCATGGAAGTTCGGAGCTTCCTAGGTTTGGCAGGTTATTACAGGAAGTTTGTTGAGGGTTTTTCTTCTATTTCTGCACCTCTAACAAAGTTGACACATAAGGCAACAAAGTTCCAATTGAATAATGCATGTGAAAGGAGCTTCCAGAAACTTAAAAAGAAGCTAACTTCTGCACCCGTGCTAGTACTTCCAGAAGGCACCGAGGGATATGCAGTGGATTGCGATACTTCAGGAGTTGGCTTAGGGTGTGTACTGACACAGCATGGTAGGGTAATTGCTTATGCATCTAGATAGCTACGGCCACACGAGAAAAAATATCCAACGCATGATCTTGAACTAGCAGCGGTTGTGTTTGCTCTAAAAATATGGCGCCACTATTTGTATGGGGTTCACGTTGACATCTATACTGATCATAAGAGTTTTACTGTATATTTTCAAGCAGAAAGACTTAAACTTAAGGCAGCGGAGATGGTTAGAGCTAATAAAAGATTACTACAACAACTAGCTAGTTTGGGGGTTCGCCTTCTTGAAACACCAAAGGAAGGGGTTGTTGTACATAATGCAGCAACATCTTCATTGGTAATGGAGGCTTTGATAGTGTTAGAAATGAACTTATCAAATCAACTTCAATCCTCACTTGATCTATCCAAAGAGGTGTTCCCACCGTACTAATATTTTTATTAAAACAATGAATTTTTTTTTATTTTTCCGTGTAAAAATACTATTTATTTTCTTTTTCAATTAATCCAATAAAAAATATATAGGTATAATACATAAACGTATTTTTTAGCTCAGCTTCATTTGATATTTATAGTCTCCAACTTTAAATATGCACACGTTGACACGTAAACTTGTATAAAATTAAACAAATAGACACATGCATCCTACATGACACATGTATACACAGGATGAATGTATTGACTTGTTCAATTTTATATGAAGATTAAGGACCTACTTATGCACATCCAAAAGTTGAAAGACATAAATGCCACTTGAAGTCAAGTTAAGGGGTATATTTATATATTATATTAGTGAAAAATTTCAATAATAAAATATTATTTTTTATTAGTTTATTCACTTGACATAAACATTTGGATGACCTTCATCACTGGTGAAATCAATGAATACATGGTAACAATTATAAATCCCAATTTACCACCAATTAATGTGCTTGAAATCCAGATCTAATCTTCTCCAATTTATTACTCTCTTAGTCCTAAATTAATTGAATTTTTGAGGCTTTTTTCAATGTTCAAAATAGTTCAATTGTTCAAAGTTCAAGATGAATGTTTAAAACTTTCTCATATTTGCCCTTTCATTTATCAAAGTTTTATATTTTTCAGGACATAAATTATACCACATATTTATGATTTCACAAAAGGCAATAGTAAAAAATATAGTGTAAATTTTATCTTTAAATATTTTTCTTAATATGTGTGCATTACCTCACAAATGGAACGAAGGGAGTAATTTTGAGCTTCTAAATTAAGGCTCCTTCTAATTAATTTCTCACTTGTGGGGTGCAATATATATTTCCCATAGGCCAAGAAGTCATAACTAAATTACTCCACTCACATCATATTTATAAGTAAATCACCTAACTAATACCACGTCGTTTTAAATACAATAAATTCTAATACTTCAAACGGATTCCACTTAAATATAAGTGGCTAATATATTATAATTGTGATTTTTTTAAAAGATTGTGATTTTTTTTTTAAAAGATTGTGATTTTTTTTTTTAAAAGATTGAGATTTTTTTTTAAAGAGATGGAGTCAAAAGAATTTATATAATTTGTTTGATTTCATTTTTTTTAAAAAAAACTTTGTAACGTTGGCATAATAAGGACCATCTTATTATTGTACATGTCTTTAATCATGAAATTGCGAGCTTCCACTATCAAACAAATCTAATAACTTAACAAGATTTCAATAATATTTTTCTACAAAATATCTATGGTATAGATAATATTTTAATAAGTCTCTTTTTCTAATTATGTCAATTCTGTGTTATTAAATAGATAATAAAATAATTTCATTATATATATACACATTTGGAATAGTTCAACTTTCAAGTCTATTTGAATTGAAAAATGACACTGAAAAAGACACTGAAAAAATATTGTTTTTTTTTTAAAAATTATTTTATTTTTATTACCAACATATCGTTATCGAATTACTCTATTATTTTTCATAATCATAAATCATGATTGAAATACTCCTCTCACAATCATATTTATAACTAAATCACCAAAATGTAGCAAAAGTTCTTAAATTTAATAAATTCTAGGGATCCACTTAGGTATCCGGTGGTAATACATTAATGACACTACCGAAAAATCAGAAAGTCGACGTGCAATAATTTGCCTCGTCCAGAAAGCATTCCTAATAACTCAATAAGAGCTCGTTTGGAATAGTTGAAAAAATATGATTTTTAAAAAGTTCTTTAAAAATATTTTTTTAAATGCTAAAATTTATTTTAAAAAGAAAAAATTATGTATTTGGATAGAAGTGCTTAAGTTGAAAAAAATTATTAATATGTTTGGTATCAAAGTGCTGTTAAACACTCTTTTAATCAAAATGTCTGAAATACCCTTAAATCGTTACATATTATAATGTTAATTATTACTCTAAATTTTTGTTTCTAAATTAGATTAAATTAGAATTAATTTATTTTAATTCATCTTCAATATAAATTGATTATATAAGTTAATTTTATATGTCTAAGTTATTTTTTATTTACAATATATAATTTTAATAAAATAAATGACATATTTGAGTTTTTTTTAATTATATTTGTAATAATTAATGACTATATTTCTTATTTACCATAAATAATTTATAAACAGAATAAAATAAGGAGAAAATAATTTAGAAAGAAAAAAAAAGAAAGAACAAGAAAAAGAAGAAAAAATGGAAGTAAAGAAAAAATAAGAAGAAAGAAAAAAAAGGACGAAAGAAAGAGCAAGGAAAAAAAAAGAGCCAAATTTTTTTAAAAAAATGAAAGAAAAAAAAATAGGAACAAAATAATATAGAAAATATAAGCAAATATTAGGGATAAAAAGGTACATTTGTTGGTCAAACATAAATAACTTTCAAGCTAAAAAGAAAAAAATTGGGGAAGACCAACTTCTAACTTTTGAATTATTTTAACTTATTTTTTATTTATTTTAAACTAATTTAAAATTTGTCAAACACTTTCAAAAGCTAAAAAAAAACTTAAAGCAGATTTAACCAAGCTTTTAAACTAATCCAAATACCATCTAAGTCTCACTTTAGTTCATCTTATGTTTATTACAAAAATAATATTTTTTTCATTCATAAGATTATCATTTTACTCGTATGGAGTACTATTTTTGGTCTTGAATTCTTAACACAACACTTATTTCCCTTTTTTTGTTTTTTGGCATGACAAGGGGAACCCATAACTACCACCTTTTGAGTGCGCATAGGATAAAACTCCACTTTTATGCGATAGCTCGTAAAACACATAGGAGAGGTAGCCCGCATTGGGCAAGCCCGGTGAGACAAGCTCAACCCACAAGACAAACCCTTTACTTTTGGCAAGAAATTTCGACCATTGGACCATCCTAAAAAATTATTTTCTATTAATTTTATATTTATCAAAATGACACTTATTTTAAGATGGCGTGAGTAATATTTTGCGTAGTGAAGTTTATGCGGTCGGAAGTGACAGAATGTACAGTATAAAACTCAATATGGTTGTTGAAACTTTTCTTCGAATACGTTGCCTAGTTATGAAGCAAATTACCCGTGAAAGCAAAACAACTTACTACACTAATTATTTACACCAAACATTAACTCTATGCAATTATGTACTGTATTGTATTGTGATATTAATTGTTATTTAAATTTTATTACATCATATCTTTAAATTTATTGTTACATAACAACATAAAGTCTCATTTTATGTGACAACTTATGTGCTCCAACCTTATTAAAAAGGCTATATATGCACAAGATGCAGTTAAAGCCAAGATCATTTTATGCATACAACTCAGTAATAGTACCTATAGTTGTGTGCATTGGTCATAATCTCTGATAGCTACTGAATTCCGGGGTATATTTAACGGCAATATTGAAATCTGTCTCGGACAACCCCATGAATATAACAAATTGAATCGCATCCTCTGAGCCACTTATTACTGTTGATAAGGTTCTAAAAAAAGAAAATTTATCAAAGAATAACAGTGACTATCTCTCAGCAGGGAAAAGGAAGGAAGAAAATATTAAGCAGTATTGGAGAGCAAAGCCTTGACATGCTTGATAATTCAAAAGAAAAGAAGGAAATACCATGTTGGATACTCCTTAACTTTTAATTTGAGTCTGATGATCGGATTCCATGCCGTTTGAAGAATTCACGAAATCCATAAGCACTTAGATCATAGTTGAACTGAAATAAGAAGAATATATTAATGATCAGAACCACTTCAAATACAAGATGAGTTTGGTTTATGCAATAGCTTTCCAACATGCTCTTGTTCTGTCATTCATGAGATAGATCTCACTCACTGTGATTGGTGGAGATCAAGCAGAGAAGTAAGGATACAATGGCAGACCAACTTATCTAGTAGATGGAGGATGAAGCAAGTGATGGATATGGAGAAGGTGGCACAATATTAATTTTGTGAACTCAATACTAGACGTTATAAAATAACTAGTATCTTATATGGACTCACTAGTAACAGCACTGATGACCATTCTTCACGTGCTGGGTAATATTGCAAAGACGACATGCATGTTGATGAAGGACAAGCAAGGGGACACTTGAATCCAGTTTGCAACGGATGTTGGACTAATATTGGGTTGTACGATTGTTGAGCTTCTCGTTCACGTGGATATTGAACCTAACAGCATTCCACCTACAATAAAGTTGGTCATGGACTCATTGGGTATCCGGAGGCTCTGTTAACAGGTGAATTTGGAACACGCAACTAAAATATTGTTTTTCTTGTTAATTTGCCACCATTTCCAACTAAAATATTGTTTTTCTTGTTAATTTGCCACCATTATAGGACTTAAATTTCCTCTAGAATAAATGCAAGAGGGAATTTTCCCTGCCACCTATAACCTTAAGAAGCTGTACGTATAACCATAATGAATCTTTAAGTAGCTTTGACAGTAAGGGAGGAAAGAGAAAAAAAAAAAAGTAGATTCAACATTCAGGCTTGATGACAAGTAAGGAAATTCATAAGAATTGCAGAATGCAAACATTTGGTAATAACTCCCTAAAATTTGAAAAGGGGGGACAAGTACAACTAACTGTATGGTATGATTAAGATAGTCTAACAACTCCGCATACTGATGTACTCAATAGCTTATGGTAGTTGCAATTTTCAAGAGGAAGCACTATACAAGCTAATGAAACAAGAATATAGGTAGTAGCAATGACAGTAAAAGCAAATAAGCCATCATGGCATCACTTAAAGGATGAAGCAATGCAAAGCGAGGAGCTATGGCTTCATGGGCAAAGCTATGCACTTCAGAGAATGACATGCAATCTGATCCTAACAGGGAGCAGTTGATTCTTTGAATCTCAACTTTAAGGAGTTGGATTGATATCAACATCTGTGTAATATTGGATGCTAAAATTAGTTATTCAACCGCAAGTTTGGTTCTTTTTAATTTTCCGTAACTTGTGCACTTCTCTTCAGGGAAGCATCCACTTCAACTATCATTTTTCTCAAGTTTCATGGACTTTGTCAATTCTTTGCGCTTTTCACTTTCAAAGACACTGGTAACAGCGAGCGCAATTGGAAGACTATTGATCGTGTGCGTTACATGGACTGTTTGGCTAGAAAGGAACAGGAGCTATTTTGAAAGGAAGATAGAACACACTTCTTTTGTAAAGTGAGACATCTGAAAATTTTGTACTTTCTGGTGTAAGGTGCAAGGATGGAATGATACAATTTTTGGAGTTTTTGGAATCCCCGAGGCTAGTGGAGAGTTTGTAAATTCTCCCATTGTTAATATTACTTTTACCTCATCAAAAACAAGAAAAGAGCTATGGAACAAATGAAACTAACTATAAAGGAAACTTATAAGATGTAATATAAATTGTACCAACCATAATTTCAATGTAGGCACAGCAAAATCTTCATTACGATATAATATTGCACATAAAATTTAAAGGACAGAAGCACATATTAATTATCACTTTCCCTACAGATGCTTCACAAACATGAGAACTTACAGGTAAAACTTTGACAGAATATTTGGTAATATTAGGATCAGCAACCCTGCCCTGAGCAGCTGCCTGATAGAGAGCAAACCAGAACCACTCAGTTAAAGATAAAGATAAAAGAAATTTATGGCTATGCGAAGCCACAAAGCTAATAAACATCAAAGCTCCAAGCCCTTGCTATTTATGAGCTGTGAGACTGAAACATATCAAATAGTGTAGCAGAGACATCCAATACACATGCAGAGAAAAACAATAGACCAAACTAAAGTAGCATAAATTAAAAAACGGAAAGAGAAAAGAAAAGAAAAAAAAAAAGAAATAACACCACTCCGACTTCTGGATATAATTGAACATTTCACCACTTCTACAAGTAATACTAAAAGAGTTATGTATACCCTACAAAAAGTTCCAGTAACTCATTCATTGAAGAGATTTCCTCACTAACAAAACCATATGATCAATTCAATCATATTACTATGATACTAATGTAAAATTTACCTCTTAATCTTTTGTCTAAAATCAAAAACTATGTGTAATATATAAAGGACAAAGCGAGTAATTGTTTTATGCCCTAAAACTGTAGAGAGAAAATAAGGTGAGCAAAAAAAAACTTGCAACTCTCTTTCCAGATTATTAAACTATTTCTATAACAGAAATAGATAGAGAGGGAAGGATGAGAGTAACTCCTGGAACGTCATGACCACAACCTGCACAGAGAGATTTTTTGTTCATGTTCTGTTGTCTGTAGCTTAAGTTGGTAGTTACAAGATGCCACTAGCTTTTGGTTGTTTGTGCTTCAGCTAGATTATTCAATAGCTTGTTGTAAGTCACCAAGCTCGTGACTGGAAGTTAGTGGCGCTTTTAAGGTCAGGCACATCATTTTATCCAACAGGAATTTACTGAGTTTGCCGGGCAGGGACTGGACACAACAAAAAATAAACCACTTAAATTGCTGAAGAATTATGCATAAGATAAGGCATGTTTTGACCTTTAAGTATTCTAACAAGTCAAGCCTTCACGGCAGGCAGCATAAAAAACATATGACAACTTATCATGTGTCAACTGCACAAAAGTTCTGTCTCTACCTCCATCTATCAAGGCACTCATCGACTATGTTGCTCGGACTCTTAAAAATGTCGATGGGTGTGTCTCGGACCCTCCAAAAGTAGTGTATTTTTGAAGGATCCGCCACGGGTGCGGCAACATTTTTGGAGAGTCCGACAACTTAGCTCATAAACCATACTTACATAAATATATAATTCCCCGACTCAGCAAAATTACCTGTTCTGGACTATGAAATATCTCTACAAATGGATATTCCTTCTTTTGTCTTGTTATGCAAAACCCTGGGTACTTCGGGCATTCGACCTGAACAATACAAGATAATAATGAAAACATGGAACATGCATGAAAACATTGTATGTTATCAGAATCCAATTCAGACAATGAGGTCTTCTCCATATTTCCAGCCCTGAAAAATAAACTCGTAGACCCCCAACAACCCAGATGCCTGAAGAGACTTTTTTGTACCATACTAGCAATTATATTCTATCTACACTTGGATGAGAAGTTCAAGAAGTGTCTTACACGTAAAAATTTTACATGAGGATAAAACTTGGCTGCAGACTCCTCTAGAACTTTGTCAAGATGTTTGCTGTAGTTACTCCTACAGCATCAAAAAATTATAGGATCCAGGGTTTAATGCGATAAAGCTACAAAAGACATGAGAGAGAGGAAGAGAAACTATAAGCTCATATTACTTGATCGTAAATGCAACAACAACCGGGTAGCCTTGATGAAGAAGTTGGACAAATTCCCGTTCTGAGGTAAAGTGAATAACCCTCGATGGCCCAAGATCCTTAGGATAGCCTGTGTAATACCTTCAAGTACCAAAGAAAAAGTTAAGCAGGCGTAAAATAACATCCAATTAATATAAAGCAAAACAGTAGCAGAGCCCGAATTTCATAAAGGGATTCAAAAGTGTCATGCAGGGATTTAACCAGTGACCTATAACAATTTTAAGTTTTACTAGAATTTTCCCTCATCTCAAGGGAATTCAAACCCAAATAAAAAACTAGTTTTTAGCAAAGGCGATTCAATTGAATCCCCTTTCTCCGAGGTAGCTCTGGCCCTGAAGAAAAGGCAGCACACAAAGGCCAAACAATTGCTCTCTATACAATGCTATCACCTATTAAGCATGCCACAGTAGCAAAGCCAGCAACTTTAATGTAAGTAGAAGAAATAATGTTTAACAAAGATCAAACAAGACAAACGCGAAAGTAAACTAGCACTTCCCAACCACATGTAAAAGCATGCTTCTAATCAACCTAAACATACACAGATTCCCTCCGCCATTCTTTTCATTACTAATGGAACATACTTCACTATTTTACTACAAATGGAAAGAAATGATCTAATAATGCAGGTTAATAAGCTATGTTTGAGTGTTGTCACATCCCATCGAGTTCGGGTTTATTACCAACTTATATGTCATTTTCTCCCTCCTAGTGTGTGCACACTTACTAAAATTTAGACATAAACAGAGACCAAAAAAGGGAACTTACTTGCAAGAGGAACGAAGATTGACAAGGAACTTGCTAAAGAATGATTGCTCCTCCATAACAAGTAAACAAAAATGCAGATTTAGTATCTGTATTTTGCTATTTGTTCCTTTAATAAATATCAAAACCCTGATATAGAAGAAAACACCAAAATGTCAAAATTTCAGAATGAAGAAAAAATTAAAATAATCTAGTAAATATGTGAAATTCAACAAGCAAGCAACAACATTTGAGATGCTGAATAGGAGCTTTACAGAAGACAAAAAAATGCAAAATTTCAAGCAGGAATCACGATAAGGAAATCAAAAACATATAATAATGTAGAATTTATCTTCATTTTTCAAGATGAATTGGAGAATAACCTTAATAAGAAACGAATTGAATATCAAAAAAATGGGGAACTTTCTCAAATTGTATTTAGGTATAAAGTTCAAGCACTGAGTTACTAGTCACGATACCGACGGTGCGTTTGGTTGTCAGCGGTGGCAATGAAGGCTGTGAGGCGGAGAGTGGTGGACCGGCGAGAGAAGTGACGGTGGCTAAAGGAGGAGCAAGCCGACGGCTATGGGAAATTTATCAGCACCAGGGGTCCTTATGTCATTTAGCTTTTTTCGGTTATTTATTAAAATTAAATATAATCTACTTTTATCGATTAGATTATTTTCACTTTATTTTGATTTGATTCGATTATTAATTATTTATAAAAATAAAATTAAAACAGAAGTTTATAAAAATAAAAAAAATATTAGGTAGCAAACATACACATATCAATATTATCCGCTATAATGTATTTTTTTTTTTCAAGTTGAGTGTTCACTGATAGTAGAGAACTGAAATCAAAATCAAAAGAGTCAACATTTAGGGTGTGTTGGTACGGAGGAAAATATTTTTTTATCTTTTCATGTTTGGTTAGCTTAAATATTTTGAAAAATATTTTTTAAATTAACTCATTTTTCTCAGATTTAAAGAAAATAACTTTCTTTCAAAAATTTAGAAAAATAATTTTCAAAATTCTTATGCAATTTCAAATTAATTTTTTTTATCCCATACCTCCCTCCCCAAACTTTTTTTAAATAAAATAAGATTAAAAATATATTTTTGAAAAAAAATTCATATTTTGAAATTTTTTTTCCCACTCATTCCTATTCCGACTCACCTAATTCCCCCCACCTCACCCCCTCCGCCAAAAAAAAAATAAAAATTAATTTTAATTTTTTTTTAATATTTAAAAATTTTCAATTTTTTAATCCACCCCCACCCCAACCTCCCTCCACCCCTAACC
>DF358609.1:46538-70385 GCA_000787875.1 Solanum virginianum
TCATGGTTCCCACAATCTCAAGTTGTGGGTGCTTAGCTACTCATGGCTAAGTTAAAATCAACAATAATGCAAATAAATGACATTGTTGAGAGTTTACCCAAAGCAAAGAGCAAGAACACCTTCAAGTTGAAAACCACAAGCTAGGATTAATGGCAAATGAGGACAATATGGGTTTTTAATCCCCCAAAGTGGGTATTCAAATTGAATACTCTAAACCCTAAAAATGTTCCTAGAATATTTATAAGTAGTTGTGAATGTCCCTCCCCCCCTCAAAATAAACCCTAACATAAAGTATATATAGTATTTACAAATTTAGCCCTAACAATTCACAAAAAAGATAGATGGCAGCAGATACGTGTCATAGGTATGACTTGTAGGTCACCCTACGAGTCGTAATTGGGGTCTCATAGTCAGTATTTGGCATTTTGGACTTAACTGTTACGACCCACTATTACGAGTCATTGCTTGGGCAACAACTCGTATGCTTCTCTCGTAACCTAGGCCTTTAGTTCTTGGTCCAAACTTTTGGCTATCTATTTTTTGCTACGAATCCACCTATACGAGTCATAGGGTGACTTACGACTCGTAGAGTGGCCTCGTAGGGTTGACCTCCACTTGGTAGATTTTTTGCTTTTGCTCTCTGATTCTTGCTACGAGGTCACCCAACGACTCGTAGCTTGGGCTATGACTCTTAGGAAGGCATATATGTCCTGCATTTCAGTAAAATCTGCAACTTTCTCTCAAAATCATGTCAACCTAACTTTTTTGCAATAACAACACAAAAACACATAAAATCATAAAAAGTTGCATTGAGAACTTGCAAAATCCCTCATATTAGGCATCAAATGTGTTGTAATTTGATAGCACATCAACACCCTCAACTTAGAATTGTTGCTTGTCCTCAAGCAATGACTCAATCTAAGCAGACAATGAGAAACACATAATAGTTACACTAATGGCATATACATCATTTACTTTAATTCAGGTACCCAACTCTCATTTTCAAAACTAGATTGCAAAGCTACTCAGCAAACCAAAATACAAAGATGTATTCGACAATCCAACTATGACAAGTGAAGGAGTATCAACTGTCCACAATCACTAGGTTGGTCATATGCAAATTATGCAGTGCAAATGCCCTCATAGAAAAGAAGTCCCTCTTACACATTCAAAGAGCATTTAGAATTCAGGGACTGTGCAAGCATTCTCACTCTCACAATTAAAATTCAATCACATCTCCAGTCCAATTTTAGAGTAACAAGGCAAGTTTTGAGTCAATACACAATGCATGAATGCTACAAGAAAGATAATGACTACTATATATCTACAAATTATCTACACTACCTAAATATGCACACTCAACAGAAATTAAATATCCATGAGGAAAAAGAACACAATAAAGAAAATCTCACGATCAAAATTTGGGATAGTTATGGACCCTAAGCTACTTAGACTTCACCAAGATCCATAACTGCCCACACCCTATCGAAAAAGTTGTGCATTGTCCTCAATGCGCCAAATCAAGAAACAATAGAGAATATAGGGTTAAAATAGAATATACCTTGGGTTGCCTCCCAAGCAGTGCCTGATTTATCATCGTGGCTCGACTTAGTTCACTTGGTTACTCAGACTTCACCAATTTCTCAAACCTTGCTCCCCATAGGTTTGCTTTTTCTTCCATCTTAAACTTATGAATTGGACCCCTAATTTCTTTTCCAACTTTCTATCATGCTCAAAGGGTGGTGGTACATAAATGAGGGGAATGATTACTTGATTTTACCTGACATTTGAAGTAAAGGCTCCCAATCTAAGCTTTTTATAGACCACAAGGCATTTCAGATTTATGCTAGCACTTAGATCACATAGTGCCCTTGCAAACTCTACGTCTCTAATTATGCATGATATGGTGGCCATCCTCTCCCCTAAGTTAATGAAGAGAGTGCTGATAGATAGCTGTTTTAACATAGAGAGAGAGTTTTTTACCTTGCTTTCTTACTCCCTCTTCTTAAGTCTTTGAGGGAAAGGAGAAGGAGGCCTTTGGACGGGCTTGTACTCTTTTTGCTCTTCAACTGATTCAATTACCACATCCTTGCCACACTCGTCTCCTTCAACCATATCCTTATCTATAACTTTTTTCTCATGAATATCTACTACAACAACCCGCATAGGGGGATCAATAGTACTTTTACCATACCTACTATTAACCTTCATTCATTGCCCTTCATCCTCAAAACTTTGCATTGTATCACCAGGCAATATACCACTCCGATGCTACTTAAGTAGAGTCGATACCTGACCAAACTATTGCTAAAGCTGGTTAATAGCCACAAAATGAGACTCTTAATCTTTTCTTAATGTTCGTAACTTCTGATCTAATTCTACGTAGAGTCTCATCCCTTGTCTCGGCCTTCTTCAATAGGTAATCAAACATCTTCTCAATCATGGAGTTGCTTATGCATGCATCGTGATGGGGTGGTGGCATATAAGTATCATTTCTAAAACCATCTCTACTACTCCACTCGACATTTGGTCCCCTATTTTTCTCATAATAACCACCCTAGCTATCTCTGTGAGCACATTCTCTTCCATAGGTCCAATTTTGGTTTCCCAGAACTTAGTGCCAATGGTCTTAATTGGACCATTGGACGTTGGGCTAAAACTCCTACATCTGATCAGCTGAAAACCAAGTGTCCTCATAATATAGCTCCTTATACATAGGTATACGTGAAGGCTAATATTGTTATCAAGGACACTCTACACATATTTTTTTATATGTCCCAAACAAAACAAAACAAAAACAAAAATAAAAGTAAAATATAAGAGAATTAAGAAATCAATATTTGAACTAACTGTTAGTGAAATCAAGTCAAGACCTAGTCGTACTCCCCGACATGTTCCCCATGATTTGTTGACTCAATTACCCTAGACAACATAACTTTAATTGGAAATTCATATGCAGGATGGTACCTTAGATTCTTCTAGCCCTCTTGTGAAGGTGAAGGTCGAATTTCACCATGACGCGTGGTCGACAACCACAATATGCCAACTAACTATTACCTATTATCCTAGTCAACCTCCCCTTGGTCAGGTTTGGTTGATTAGATGAGAACTCATCAATCGAATTCTATCATTTACGTCCCTTTTCCTATTCATCACTACCTTGGTTGGGATCATGATAGTAAGCAGGGTTTGGTGTTGGCCACCACCAAACAACAATTAAAATGAAGGGAAATAAATAATACATACAAAACCCCAATCAGATAAATGCACAAAGTCTAGGTTATTTTACTCATGGTTCCCACAACCCCAAGTTGTGGGGGCTTAGCTACTCATGGATAAGGCAAAATCAACAATAATGCAAATAAATGACATAGTTGAGAGTTTACCCAAAGAAATGCACAAGTAGTTGTGAATGTCCCTACCCCCTCAAACTAAACCCTAACATGAAGTATATATAGTGTTTACAAATTTAGCCCTAAAAAGTACATAGAAAAGACAGCTGGCAGTAGGTACGTCTCATAGGTACAACTTGTAGGTCACCCTATGAGTCATAATTGGGATCTCAAAGCTAGCAATTGGCATTTTGGACTTGACTATTACGACCCACTGTTACGAGTCATTGCTTGGGCTATGACTCGTATGCTCCTCTCATAGCATAGGCCTTCAGTTCTTGGTCCAAACTTTTGGCTCTCTATTTCTTGCTACGAACCCACCTATACAAGTCGTAAGGTGACTTATGACTCATAAAGTGGCCTCGTAGGGCTGACCTCCACTTGGCAAATTTTTTTATTTTTGCAGATTCTTGCTACAAGGTCACCCTACGACTTGTAACTTGGGCTACGACTCACAGGAAGGCTCATATGTCCTGCATTTTAGTAAAATTTGCAAATTCCTCCCAAAATCATGCCAACCTATCTTTTCTGCAATAAAAACACAAAAACACATAAAACCCATAAAAAGTCGCATTGAAAACTTGCAAAACCCCTCATTTTAGACATCAAATTTACTGTAATTTGATAGCACATCACCCGTCAACTAGCAAAGGGTCATTTTAGATAGTTTTTATGATGTTCCAATGTTGATTGCACCATCATTTTCCCATCTCGAGCACATTTAGCAGGGTTTTAATAGAAATGCACCTTTTAGCTTTCAATTGAACTTATTCTACAATGTTTTGCTCAAACATGTACATGGACCCTCTATACTTGGATCACCCTCTTGGCACAAATCAGACATTTTAGATCTAACGAAACCATTAAAATCCCATTTCGAGACCATTTACCAGGGTTTTGATAGAAATCTTATTTTAGTAGTTTTAACTTCTCGCTAACTTACAAACTAGCACCAATTATGAACCTAAACACCTTATACCTATCCCAACGGTACCAACAGGTCATAATAGGTCTAAATTTTCTATACAGAAGCTCAGATAGTATAAATATCACCAAAATACAAAATTGACCTCTAGGGTCATTACAAGAGCCTATCTGTTGGGAAGAATTCAATGATGCTTCCTCAACCCCTTTTTTCCCATTGAACTAAGGGAAGAAAAGATTATAGAATTTATGAAACTTAAGTAAGGTTCTATGAGAGTTAGGGAGTTTTTCTTAAATTCAACAACCTCTCAAAATATGTTCCTCACTTGGTCATCGATGCTAGGGTAAGGATGCACAAGTTTGTGTCGGGAGTGTCTGACTTGATCAATGAAGAACACTGTACCTCTATGCTCATAGAAGATATGGACTTGTCTCGGCTCATTGCTTATGCTGAGCAACTTGAAGGATAAAAGCTTAGAAAGAGGAGGAGTGGAGAATCCAAGAGGGCTCGTTATGATAGCGGGTTTAAAGGTGCTAAAGGTGGTCATTTTCAATAAGGCCACAAATTTTAAGGTCAAGGGTCCTCTAATGCTTAAAAAAAAGATTTGTAAATGATAGGCTTCCCTACCCTAAGACGCAAGGTGGCAATAGTAGAGTGACTCTTCCAAGGTGCTCAAAATGTGGAACAAATCATAGTGCCGCATGATTGAGGATAACATGTGTATGATTTGGGTGTGGTAAGATGGGCCACAAAATTATTGATTGTCTTTATACTCAAAACAAAGGTAGAGATGGTCATCCTCAAGGGCGAGATGCCTATGGTGATCAAAGGGTAAAAGGGGGCAAACTAAGAGGTGCTCTGTGCCACAACTGGTTTTATGCTCTTCAAGGGTGGTAAGAAGTGGATAAGGTGTTCAATGTCATTACCGGTATCTTGAAAGTTTATAATTTTGATGTGTATACTTTATTGGATCTAGGTGTCACTCTCTCTTTCATTTCTCCATTTGTTACTAATTGTTATGTGTGTCCCAAATTTCAATGTGAACCCTTTAAGGTGTCTACCTCTATTGGTGAGCCCATTGTTGCTAAAAGAGTCTATAAGGGCTATTTTGTGTCTATATTACATAAAGTCTTGCCTTGTGATTTTGTCAAACATGATATGGTAGATTTTGACATTTTTCTTGGGATACATAGGTTACATGCATATCATGCTTCCATTGATTGTAGAACTTATAAGCCTAGATTATTCTAATTTCTTAATGAACCTATCCTTGAGTGAGAAGCTCATGATTCGATGGTTAAGGGTAGTTTATCTCTTTTCTGAAGGCTCGAGAATTGATTTCCAAGGGTTACATATATTATCTTGTAATAGTTATGGATGTTGAGACTAAAGTCCCTTCTATTGAGTTAGTTTCAATGATCAATGAGTTTCTTGATATCTTTTCTGATGAACTTCTCGGTATTCCTCCTAAAAGGGAAATAGATTTTGGCATAGACTTCTTCCTTGATACTTAACCCACCTTTATTCCTCCCTACTATATGGCCTCGTCAAAATTGAATGAGTTAAAGGATCAATTGAAAGACTTATTGGAGAAGGATTTTATAAGGCCTAGCAAGTCACCTTGGAGTGCACTAGTGTTATTTTTCTTATGTGGCATGATGACATGATGGGTGGTCGCACTTTTCCCCACCAGATGTTGTGATAACCATGGAGACATTTTTGCTACATAAACTGACAGATATTATCTTTGAATAGCTATAAGTACTTGCATCATTCCTATGTAGTTTCCTCTCATGATTTCTCCTTCTAATGGGTGTGGAACAAAGCAATGATTTTTTCTCTCTATCTTTCTCAAAATCAATTTCTAAGAATATCAACCTCCCCTTTTTGATCCCTTTCACAAGTTGTATAGCTGAGAAATAACCTTGTCCTTCCATCTTGGGCACCTTGACTAGGGGCACCTTACATGATTCTTCTTGCTCTATTATCAAGAGTTGTTAGAGATAGGAATTGATCATTGCTTGACACTTTTCGAAGAACTTATGTCAAAGATATCTAGATAAACAACAATAAAGTTAGTTTTACTTTACCGCCTACCAAGTGTATTACTTACTCTATGAGTGAAATCATAGACCAGAGTCAGTGGTTCATTGACCATCTTAAGTTAAGTGTTACTTGCACTATAACTTACCCCTAACTTTGTTGTTATAGTCTTGGTCATGACATTAGCCTTTGCACCTGTGTTAACAATAATATGAGTAGGCCATCCATTAATCTTAATGTCTAGATATTGTGAATTATATTCTTTTGGATTTCTAATTGCTTTGTGGTAGTGAAACGACCCCAAAAAGTGTCTGAAAATGTGACTCAAAAGTCCCTATAATTGTAATTTCCATATATCTCAAAATTCATGCGTGATATAAAAAATCCAACTTTATATTATTGATCGGGGGGCAAAACAGAGTGGAAAATGGGTCTAACCCTGATTTTAGAGCAACTGTATCAAAATTTGAAATTCCAAAGTGGGAGATTACCACTGAAGAATCGCGCCCCAGGCGCGATGGGCCAGGGGCGCACCTCAGTGTTAAAATTATCCTGTTTTATTAGTTCGGTCCAAGGCTTTTGAGTCTTGGGCCTATGTCTTCCCATGCGTGAAAATACCTATACTTAGCCATATTTCACCTTCATATCATAGAAGACATTCCCCAATACTATCTCAAACACTTAGACAAATATTTTACTCAACTCCAAGTAGCGAATCTCATTCTAGATCTTAAGGAAATCACTCACTCTTCATGTTCTCAACTCCATCTTCATCAAGGAATTCACCAAAATTGAGGTATGTGGGTTTCAACCATTGGATCCTTTCACCAATGGTGCCGAAGCTTCCTTTTTATATAAATCTCATATTTCTAAGTTGTTTTACTTATAGGTCTTACTTACTATGAATTTGACTATGAACTATGTTGGGTTTTCTTTAAAGTGTCACTATTTAAGAATGTTTTGAGCTATGAATCTTAGATCTATCTTGAGATTTCATGAAGGATTTTGATGTATATTGCATGATGGTATTACCAAGCGTAGGTGGATGATTTTACATTAAGTTTTCTTGCATGATTTCACGCTTTAATTGCATGGTTTTACACTAGCATTACACACCTGCCAAGTCTTTGATAAAATGTCTAGATTATGCTTCTTGAGTTGTCAAAGGCCTAATGCATAGTATATGAGTTAAGTGACTTTATGATGATAAAAGGATGGTATATATATGTTGATTTCATTCGAGCAATTGGGGGGTTAGTACCTCAATCATTTCCAGCAGAGGGTGGTCATGTCCGTTAACCAATTGAGGGGTTGGTACCTCAATCATTCCCAGCGGAGGGTGGTCATGTCCATCAACCAATTGAGAGCTTGGTACCTCAATCACCTTGAATGGGGGGCAGTAATCCATCAACCAATTGAGAAATTGGTACCTCAAGCATTTCTGACGGAGGGTGGTCATGTCTGCCAACCAATTAAGGGGTTGGTACCTCAATCACTTCTAAGAGGTGGTCTACCTTGTATTCCAAGTACTAAGTTTGCTTGGTATATAGAGATGGTCTCTTCCTTCAGATGTAATATGTTCTATATAAGTATGTTTTACTTCAACCATCATTCATACATAACATATTGTTATTATGCTATCCATTGCTTATGATATTGCATTTTGCCTACATTGCCTATCTCTTGTTGCATTGCATCCTACATACTTAGTACATTCAAACATACTAACACATACTATATGCCTACATGATATTACCATATAGGAACCGGAGCTCTCATTGATTCTCCTTCACTAGCTAGACAGATTGTTCAAGTTAGTTTTGGTGAGTCCTCATGTCGGGGGATAATATCTATCTTCTTTCATGCTTATACTTAGATTACATCTTGTATATTTCAGAATTCTTATGGTCATTACTATGAAAGTGAGCCCAGTTGCTTGTGTTAGCCCCCGCTAAGTTCTAAGTCCAGAGGAGTTGTTGGCCAAGTTATGTATTATCCTTGAGTTTTGACTCATTGATGTTATTTAAGTATTAAATTTCTCCCTTAGTCCTAATTTCCATTGTTTATATTTTCTCTTGTTGTTTATCTTGCTTTCGCGACCAAGGATGTGTGTATGATATACTAAGAGGCTTATTTGGAATCCCTTCGAGTTCCCCATTCATCGTGTCATGTCTAGGCCCTAGTTTGGATCGTGACAAACTAGGTATCAGAGCACTAGGTTGTTAATGGTCCTCGAAGTCCAAAGTACCGCATCGATTAGAGTCTTATTCATGGTTGTGAAGCATGCCAAGAGTATGAATGAGAGGCTATGAGGCATTTTAGGAAATGTTTCCCTTCTTTTGGTCTATGTCATGTGATAGAGTTAAGTCCTCTAAGGTTTATTTCTTATTTTAATCATTGCGTTTCAGAATATGTCTCAATCTACTCAGGACCATGATATATCAAATATGAAGGTTCGCAATGCTTTATAGGTATTGGTCAAAGCAGTGATAAAATTGACAACTCAACTCAATCAATAAGTGAGTGCCCCCAAGACTTCAAGTGGTATATTGACCAAAGCGATGACAAAATTGACAACTCAACTCAATAAACAAGTGAGTGCCCCCGAGACTTCAAGTGGTAAGAGGGAGTAGAGAGGGGCCAAGAGGGCCCGTATTAAAGGAAAGTTCCAAAGTCCCAAAGGTAGTGGTGGTGTGGTGCCTTATGCTAAGTGCTCAAAATGTGGTAAGATTCATAGAGGCCTAAGTTATCGTGTGAACATTTCGTGTCTACCTTATTGGTGAGTCTATTGTTACTAAGAAGGTCCATAGGAATTGTTCTATGGTCATATTACATAGATCTTGTCTTGTGACTATGTTGAATTAGATATAGTGGATTTTGACATTATACTTGAGGTGGATTAGTTCCATGCATATTATGTCTCCATTATTGGTAGGACTCGTAGAGTTAGATTCCAATTTCCTAGTGAACCCATTCTTGAGTGGAAAAATCATGATACGGTGGTCAAGGGTAGATCCATTTCTTGCATTCAATCCCATGAGTTATTTTCTAAGGGGAGTCTCTATCATCTTGCGAGGGTTAAGGATGTTGAGTCCAAATTCCTTCATATAGGGTCGATTTCGGTGGTTAATGAGTTCCTTGATGTCATTCCTAGTGAGCTTCCTGGTATTGTTTGTATAAAAGAAGGTTGGTTCCTTTAGAAAGTGTATTGATTACCCGCAACTTATTAGGGTCACCATAAAGAATGAGCATCCCCCCCAAGGATGTATGATCTATTTGACCAAATTCAATGGGTTAGTCACTTCTCTAAGATTGATCTTCGAATTGAGTTTTGTCCCCAAGTGAGGACTAGGTTAGGTGGTATCCCTAAGTGCCCTTTTTGGCTAGAAATAAGCATTTTGATCATGAAGGAGTTGATTGGTTCACTTATGCACCTGTTATGTTTATGGGTTTAGTGAATAAGGTCTTAAAACCCTACCTTGGCATGTTTGTGGTAGTCTCTAGTGATGAAGTATTGATTTATTTAGAGCATGTGGCTTATTTGAGGGTAGTGCTACAAAGATTAAGGGAAGAGAAGTTGTATGCTAGGTATGGGAAATGTGAATTTTGGTTAAAAGAAGTTGTTTTTCTAGGACATGTAGTGTCAGGGGGGATAGTATTAAGGTGAATCCTAAAAGACGGATGTGATTACGAATTGGCCTAGACCCTTTGACTCCCTTGGACATTAGAAGTTTCTTGGGCTTAGTGGGTTACTATCAGAGTTTTGTGAATGAGTTCTCTTCTATTGCTTATCCCATGACTAAGTTGACTCAAAGAAGGCTAATATTATGTGGACCAATGAGTGTGAAAATAGTTTCCAAACCTTGAAGGATAAGCTTGTCTCCGCTCCTATCTTGTCTCTACCGGAAGGGTTGCGGGGGTTTATTGTGTGTTGTGATGCCTCCCAAATTAGTTTGGGTTATATTTTGAAGTGAAATGGTAAGGCAATAGCCTATGCTTTTAGACAATTTGAGATGCATGAGAAGGATTGTCCTATCTATGACCTTGAGTTTGCCGTTGTGGTATTTGCATTGAATATTTGACGTCATTATTTGTATAGGGTGCATGTTGATGTGTTTACCGATCACAAGAATCTCCGATATGTGTTCAGCCAAAGGATCTTATCTTAAGACAAGGAAGGTGGTTTGAACTTCTTAAAGATTATGATATGAGTGTGCATTATCATCCCGGTAAGACTAATGTGGTGATCGGTGCTTTGAGTAGGGTGTTCAAGGGTAGCCTAGTTCATATTGATGATAGTAGATAAAGGGTGGCTAGGGAGGCCCATCGGTTGGCTAGATTGAGGGCTACGTTGGAAAAGGTTGACTATGGTGGTATTGTGGATGTTGGTGGTTCAAAAATCTTCCTTGGTTGATGAAATAAAAGAAAAGCAAGATCTTGATCCCTCCTTGGTGGAGGTTTTCTCCCAAGGGGAGATGGTGCCCTTAGGTACCAAGGTAGATTATGTGTGCCTAGTGTTAATGACTTGAGAAAGAAGGTTCTTGATGAGACTAATAATAGCTATCATTCTAGCATCGATATAGCTCTTTTTAAGGCCCTCTATGGTAGGCATTATAGATCACCAGTTGGGTGGTTTGAAATAGGAGAAATGGCATTGTTGGGTCTGATCTAGTTATGAAGGCTATGGAAGGTGAGGCTGGTTAGGGAAAGGTTAAAAACAGCCCTAAATCTTCAAAAGTCATATACCGATATGAGGAGAAGCGATCTTGAATTTAAAGTTGGTGATATGGTCTGTTTGAAGATTTCACCCATGAAAAGTGTGGTCCGGTTTGGCAAGAGAGGGAATTGAGTTTAAGGTTTGTGAGTCCTTATAGAATGTTGAGGTGGATTGCTGAGGTTGCATGCGAATGAGGATTGGCTATAGATATGGATAGGGTTCGTCTGGTTCTTCTTGCTTCTAGGTTGAGGGGATGTGTTGATAACTTTAGTGCTATAGAACTCTTTTAGGTTGTGGGTGTTGTGGAGGATAAGTTGGCTTAGAAGAAGATCCCGGTGGAGATATTGGATGGATGGGTGGAAAAAGTTGATTAATAAAGATGTACTGTTCGTCAAGGCCCTTTGGAAGAATCATCAAGTTGATAGTCTCTCTCGGGGAGCCAGAGCAGTCATGGAGAAGCAATATCCGTACCTCTTTCATTTTATTTAAGCTTGTGATAACACATCAAGTAATTTTCTTTGATGATTCTAAATCTTATATTTCTGTCCCTATATCATTTGCATGCATTCATGTTTATGTTGACAAGTTCATGATGATTTTGACACTTATATTGAAATTTTAAAAATGGTATTTTAATTGTGTTGTTGCATTCTTGTTGAGGCTGATTTCTTCATGATTACTCTTCTTATGTATGTTTCTTTGACATTCGGGGATGAATGTTCCCAAGGGGGAGATATTGAAATGACCCCAAAAAGTATCCGAAAATGTGCCTCAGAAATGCCTATAATTGTAATTTCCATATATTTTTAGATTCTTGTTTTATATCGAAAATCTAACTTCATATTCTTGATCAGAAGGAAAATTGAGTAGGAGATGGGTCCATCTCGATTTTCGAGAAACCGTTTCAAAATTTGAAATTCGAAAGTGAGTGATTTTTAGTAAAGAATCGCGCCAGGGGCGCACGTCAAAGTTAAAATTGCCCAGTTTTATTAGTTCGGTCCAAGGCTTTTGGGTCATGGGCCTAAGTCTCCCCATACATGAAAATATCTATACTTAGTCATATTTCACCTTCATATCATAGAAGACATTCCCCAATACTCTCTCAAACACTTAGACAAATATTTTACTCAAACTCCAAGTGCCAAATCTCATTCTGGATCTTAAGGAAATCACTCAAGCTTCAAGTTCTCATCTCCATCTTCATCAAAAAATTCTCCAAAGTTGAGGTATGTGAGTTTCAACCATTGGGTCCTTTCACCCATGGTGCTGAAACTTCCTTTTTATATAAATCTCATATTTCTAAGTTGATTTTACTTATGAGTCTTACTTACTATGAATTTGACTATGAACTATGTAGGGGTTTCGTAAAAGTGTGACTGTTTAAGCATGTTTTAAACTATGAATCTTAGACCTATCTTGAAATTTCATGAAAGGTTTTAATGTATACTACATGAGGGTATTACCAAGTGTTGATGGGTAATGATATCTTTGATCTATCTTGAGATTTGATGAAGGGTTTTGATATATATCGTATGATGGTATTACCAAGTATTAGTGGGATGATTTACTTCAAGATTTCGTGCATGATTTCACTCTTGAATTACATGGTTTTACACTAGCATTACACACCCGCCAAGTGCTTAATAAAATATCTAGATTATGCTTCTTGAGTTGTTGAAGGCCTAATGCATGGTATACGAGTTAAGTGACTTCATGATAATGAAAGGATGGTACATATATGTTGATTCCATGAGAAGTATCCATTGTGTTGTGAGTTGACCATAGCCAATTGACGGGTGATGCCTCAATCGCCTCGGATGAGGATAGCAAGACATCAACCAATTGGGGGTTGGTACCTCAATCATTTTCGGCAAAGGATGGTCATCTCCGTCAACCAATTGAGGGATCGGTACCTCAAATCACTCTCGGCAGAGGGGCACTAAGTCAATCAACCAATTAAGAGGTTGGTACCTCAATCATTTTCGACGGAGGGTGGTCATATCCGTCAACCAATTGAGGGGTTGGTACCTCAATCACTTCTAAGAGCTGGTCTACCTTAGATTCCAAGTACTAAGTTTGCTTGGTCTATAGAGATGGTCTCTTCCTTCACATGTAATATGTTCTATATAAGCAAGTTTTACTTCAAGCATCATTTATACATGACATATTGTTATTATGCTATCCATTGCTTATGATATTGCATTTTGCCTACGTTGCCTATCTCTTATTGAATTGCATCCTACATACTTAGTACATTCAAATGTACTAACGCATACTCTATGCCTACATGATATTACTATGTAGGAATCGAAGCTCCCATTGATTCTCCATCATGTGGCTAGACAAATTGCTCATGTTATCTTTGGTGAGTCTTCATGCCTGGGGATAGTATCTATCTTCTTTCATGCTTATGCTTAGACTGCATCTTGTATATTTCGGAATACTTATGGTCATTACTTTGAGGGTGAGACCAGTTGCTTATCTTGGCCCCCGCTAAGTTCTATGTCTAGAGGTGTTGTTGGACAAATTATATATTATGCTTGAGTTTTGACTCATCGATGTTATTTTAAGTATTAAATTCTCTCCCTTAGTCTCAATTTCCCTTGTTTATGTTTTCTCTTATTGTTTATCTTGCTTCTGCAACCAAAGATGTGTGTATGATATGCTAAGAGCGTTGCTTGGAGTCCTTTCGGGTTCCCCATTCGCCGTGTCATGTCTAGGCCCTAGTTTGGGTCGTGACAGGTAGCTCCGGATAGTCCAATCATGCCTAATTGCATTATGCCTGAACCTTGCCCTGGTTCTTGTGCATATTTCTTTTCCATTCCTGTAATACAGTACCAAGGTTATATAGTTCAGGGAATCTTGCATAGTCATGCATCCTATTACATATGTATCATCTATTCCCTTTGATGGGTCGCGCCTTTCTTTCATCATCTCTTTGATGTCCAAACTTATTGCTATCAGATTTATAGGTGTCATGATTCTTAGGATGTGGATGTTGAGCCTTGCTTTTGCCATTATCTACCCTACCTTGGCCATGTCTAACTCTCATCTCCTGTTCTCTACCTTTATCATGCTTGGCATGCCTAACGTCAGTGAAAGCTTTTGCTTGTGTGATGGCTTCATCAATAGTCCTAACTTTTTGATGTTCTAACTCTATCTTGGCCTAATATTGTAGCCTATCCATGAAGTGGAATAACATACCTTCATTTATAAGGTTAAGAATCTAAAATGTGAGGATAGTAAGTTCCTTCAGGTATGCTCGTATGTCGCCTAATTTCTTCATCTCCCTAAACATCCCATTTGCCTCATAGATGACATTATTAAGGAAGAAGGCCTTTTTAAACTCAATTCAAAATTTCTACTATGTAACAATGGAACAAATCCCCTTCTCCATTTCTGAATCCTTTTGTTTCCACCATAATATAGACATTTCGATAGGTATAGCACAATAGTGTTGATCTTAATTTTTTCATTCTTCACTTTATTACACTTGAAATAATTCTCCAAGTGCCAAAGAAAACTCTCTACCTCTTGCACGTCATGGACGCCTTTGGACACTGGTGGATTGGGAGCCTCAATCCTGTACTCCTTAGCTTGTCCCCATTAGATGTCACACAACCTCCACCCTCAATATCTTTCTTGAATGCTTTAACCTTGACCCTCATGGTCTCAATCGTCCTTGGCACGTCCATGAGTCCACACTCAAAGGAGGTGATAGTCTTCTTCACCTTATATCTACAGCTTTATGCCCATCCAACTTCTTCCGAATGTTGTCATTCTCCTTGAGGGTAAAGTCCTCCAAAGTCTTGAACTTGCCATCAAGCTTGTTTAAGAATTTTCCTAAGATCTCCAAGGCCTACCCAGTGGCATCCACCCTTGCAATCCATTCAATTCTAAGTGTGATATCCACGGGCTGCTCACCTCGCTCGTAGTCACTCACCTCAGCGGTCAAAGGTGAGTAAGATGTTAGGGCCTTGCTTGATATAGGCTCAAATGATGTCTCCTCATTCTTCTTAGAGTTCTTCCTTTCTCTACAGTGATTCTTTCCACCATCCAACCTAACATTGGAGGCCTTAGTAGTGATATCTCCCTCGCTTGCCATATTTCGATCCCTTAGTACTAACCTTTGCTCCAATACCTCTTTATCATGGTCTTGGACTTCAACTAAAATATTTGTACAACATTTGACAACTTACTCACAATTCTTTCATGGCATTATATGCTCAAGTAAGACTTTTCAAATTAGATCACTAAGGGAGCACTAAATTAAAAAGAAGATAACAGCGTTTTATGAAGACTTGTAATTTCATGCTAGTAAGACTTTTCAAATTAGATCACTAAGGGAGCACTAAATTAAAAAGAAGATAACAGCGTTTTATGAAGACTTGTATAGATTGCTAGGAAGATTGCTTTGATTTGCTTGATGGATGTACAAATGAATGACCCCTCCTATCTATACTACTCATTAAGGGATTAATTACAAATAATAATTACTATACAAATCTTTAATATTTATAATTTAGTCCCTCTTCTAGAATTCTCTACATATCTAGAAGATTCCAACGACCTTCTATGCAAAACCAAGAAATTCTAAAGTCTTCCAAGAAAATTCTTGGCATATCTCTAGAATCATCCACAAGGACTAATATTTTTCCAATGAAATCTCTCGCATGGATAACTTTGTCTATGTGGAACTTAGGTGGTGCTTATGTTACGTGATGATGTGATGGGTGGTCACATAAAGCTCACAATTTTACTCCATAAAATGGGTGTGCTGGAGGATAAGGTGTGCATTTTACCTTAACCCGTGTCATTGTTTTGCTCATCCTCTACCATACCAACCCAATTTGATGACCCTACATTGCTACTAGGACTAGCCGATGTATTGGTCAACTTTTGTGGCAACTCCGGTGGAAGGATTCCTTGCAAAACCTTTATGCCTTTTGATCTTTTTGGCATCTCTGAATTGTGGTACCAGATGTTTTTCCCTCCTAATAGTGTTTGATTTCCTCTCCATGTTCAACAGTGGCCGAGAGGAAATTTCATGCTAGACAGAGAAAGGAGTCTTCTACAATGAACTCAGCCTTAAAATTATTATCTATTCCTCTTTTTTTTTTAAGATTCATATTAATTGTATTTGTTGTAATGACTTTTCCCGGAATATGTTTATTATAAAATAATAATATAAATTTATGAATATTTTAAATAATTTTTAGAACTTATGATTATATATCATATTTCCTTTTAAAAAAAGTCAAAGAATTCTGTCAAATTTATGGTCAAAACTCAAATGTATGACAAACTTCTCCCAAAAATGACTTTTCAATAATATTTGAAAATCTATAGCCCAGATGGAGTAATAAGTAAATAAATAAAAGGCAGCATCTCCTAATGAAGAATAAAACCAATTGGGCATTCCTCAACTGAACCTTTATGCAACTCAAAGTAAGTAGTACTATATCCACTACTTACTTTATAGGAGGGCACACATTATTCAACCATAACAAGAATTTCTCCCAAAATGGCTTTCATTGCTCCTAATTCTGAATTGATGAATTGTGAGTCTGATCAGAAACTCATTAAAAAGTTTCAATCAATCATTGATTTTTCTTCCAAGGAGGATGAAGAAATTAGTGATAATTTTCATGAAAATTCTTACATTGTTGGGATCAAAGAAAACATAACAACTAGGAATCTTCACTTATCTAAGGTTATTTCCAGAGAAAAAAGAGCAGCTATTTTGATATGCCTTTTTCAAGGCTTGGAAGGTGAAATTCGTGTAATCCTCACCAAACGATCCATGAAACTATCTACTCATCCAGGTAATACTCTGAAACCTTATTTACAAATTTGAATATAAGTGATTCAACTTATTAAAATATGCGTTAAATGAATTGATTTCGTTAATTAATAAAGGCTGAAATTGTCAGATCTAGTGAAATTTGTAAAGGTAGCCAAGTTACTTTTATCCTTTTACCTTTTTCCTATAAGAAAATGTCTCCCAAGTTAAAATATTTTATATAAAATTAATATTTTCACAGAAGATTGTTACGTAGCAGAAAACTTTATCCAATGATCTTGAAAATGAGCTACTTTGAACTTTCGACCTCCACTTACTAAACCTAAAATTTTGTCCACAGGACATATATTTTGTTCATTAGGCAAGCCACTTAAGTACCGGACCACCTACCTTCAAGTTCATTCTCGTAAATCTTTCACAATATAGGCATATTTGATAAAATGTGCAATTTTATTTGCATTATTAGTGTAAATATTTTCCATGTATTTAACTTTTGGTAGTAAATTATTTACATTGCTTTCGATGCTACCAAATTAGGATTATTATAGCCAATTACTTTTTTCGTTAGATATTAAAAGAACTACTATATTTTACATGTGCACATGTAAAAATTAAACTCTTGTATTTTAATCCAACATCAGCATATCCAATTTTTCCGCAAAAATATGTCGAGTACATTAAAGTTTTACCCAAAAATATCATATGAACCTTTTATTGAGAATTAATTAAATAGAGAATATAATTGATACTTTCTAATATGATAAAGGAGAGGTAGCATTGCCTGGTGGAAAGATGGATAAAGAAGATTTAGATGATTCTGCCACTGCTCTAAGAGAAGCAAAGGAGGAGATTGGTTTGAAATCCAGTCTTGTTCAAGTCATAACTAATCTTGAACCATTCATATCATTGGTATTGATTACATTTTTTCCTAAATACATGTAATTTAATTTCAATTCTTTATATTTCAATAGTTGTTATTCTAAATTAATTTCTACCTCAAGGTAGATAAAATAACAGCATAATACATAAATTTACTCTCTAATTAACTTGGCCTTAGCTAATATTTATTGCCCTCTAACTTTGAGTGTGCACAAATAAGCAATTAAAGTTGTACAGAGTTGAACAAGTAAACACATGTATCTTACATGGTATCCTGCATATATTATGCCACATAGGACACTTGCTCTTGTTCTACTTTAAAATTGAAAGATATAAATGTCAATTAAACCCAAGTTAAATAATACACTTATATGTCGATACATAAAATAATTGGCAGTAGAAAAGCATTCGCCATAAGTACTATTTTTATTATTGCAGCACCTACTTACGGTTGTACCAGTAGTGGGGCTATTATCTAGAATAGAAGAATTCAAGCCCATACTTAATGCCGACGAAGTTGATGCTATTTTTGATGTACCTTTGGATATATTTCTCAAGGTATTTGTATACACTGATCGTTTATTTTTGGTTTTATTTGTTTTATTTTAATCACTTATAAGGTGATTGTCAACGAAACAAGATCCATGTGGATTCATTTAGTCAATAACAACAACTAATAAAAGACTGAGACATAATTATTATTGTCGCAGGAAGAGAATCACTGACGTGTGGAAAAAGAGTGGGGAAGATGGAAATATGTATGTCACATATTTGAATATGAGTCGTCTAAGAAAGGAGTTTTCCAGATAGGGGGATTGACAGCAAGCATTTTGATTCATGCCGCATCCGTCATTTACCAAATGCCGCCTTCTTTTTCTGAATATCTTCCAGATTTTAGTTAATTGCAATTCACCCTAAACATGAATTAAGGACTTGGGTGACATGCACCTTTTATTTTTGGATATCTTATGAAAAATAAATTAATTATAGATTATGAATCAGTGGAAGACTGATCTATAAGGATAAGTTTCAAAAGTAGTCATCGATAGTAAAGTTGATGATATTATGAACTTTAGAGCTACTTACTAAATCAAGAAGGATCACATGGTCCGAGGAATTTATTGTGAAAGTTATTTATGAAAATTTCATGGCTTAGTTTTGGACCATGTGGTAAGTTTGCTCATCTCAGTATGGCTATGGTCTTTACTACTCCTTCTGGCTCATTTTATGCGGCACATTTTAAATTGGCACAATATTTAAGAAAAAAAGGAAGACTTTTAAAACTTGTGATCTAAAATCATTCTTAGATATTTGTATAACTGAAAATCATTTCATTAAGGGTAAAAAAAATTAAAAGGTAAATTATTTTCAATTAGAGTAAGGTGACATTTTTCTTGGAACGGATCAAAAAGGAAAAGGTGCCACATAAAATGAGACAGAAGGAGGTGTATTATTTATATCTCATCATTTGAAATGTTAGAGAAAAATTAGCTATTTTTTCTTAAAGTTAAATGTCAAAACACCATCTTAAATTATTGGACGTCAGCTACATATAAGTAGACGTGATTGCTCAAGTAATACATTTGGTCAACCCTAAATGAATTCTTTATTCAAATGTTCTCTCAAGAATTTTGAATGTTTGATTTAACTTCACCATAACTCCTAAATTGAAATACTTCATAAATTCAACTCTAATTTAAACCATTTGCCATAAACTGTAAGGTATCAGCTTGGATTGTGTGATTTTCTATTTGTTGATGCATGTGTGTTAAAGCTCATTTCTAAGTGTTCCCTATTAGTTATTTTTTTCATAAGATTAGAAGGATTAATGTCAAATGACCATATCTATTAGAATATGAAGAGTTAGATAATTCACAACTAGTGCTGACAAAATGAACCCATATTTTCATATTTTGATAACCCATCCAACTATTAGGACACTTAGGATTCTTATATCACTAGGACTCATAGAGTTTATCTTGTATATCTAGAATTCTTGTATCTTTGTTATAAATATATGTAAACTTGCCTCTAAAGGTCAAGCAGCTTTTATCAAAGCTCTCTCATGGTATCAGAAGTCCAAATCTATCCCACAATTTGTTCATTCTCTCTTTCGTTCAGTCATGGCTTCTCAACCTCTTTCTGTATCAGCACCTATTACTACAGCATTTTTTTCCATTCCAATTACTACTCCCATGTGCACAACTAATCCTTTGTCGTCCTCTTTTCCTCTTCCTTTTATGTCATCTCCTTTGGTCTCTATACTGACTTGTTTACCTAGTCATGGGGTTTTCCCAACATCTCTCGGCAGTACTCATGGCTTGCCGTTTATTTCTCCATGCTCTACTACGTTTGATCCCATTCTTTTTCTTACTTTTTCTTCTTCAGCATCTCTTACTGCACCAAATATTCTAAATCTCGTTATAATCAAACTTCAATTTGTTGAAGACTATTTGACATGGAGAACTCAGTTTACCTCTCTCTTGGTTTCTCATGATTTACTTGGTTTTGTTGATGGTTCGTTTTCACCTCTAGTTCCCTTTACATGATCCTTCAGGGAATCAGCAGCCTAACCTAACTACTGCACATGGCTGCGAGTAGATCAAAGTGTGTGATCTTGGATTTTCGCTACCTTGTCACATGAGATTTTTGTTGATGTCCATCTTCTACCCACATCTCATTATATTTTGTTGTCTTTACATCGTCGTTAAATGAATGCTAGTCTAGCAAAATCAATTGACCTAAAACAACAACTTACTATCTTGCGCAAAGCAGATTCTATATCTAATCTATGGGATACAAAACAAATAGCTGACTCCTTAGCAGCTCTTAATTCTCCTGTTTCAAATCAAGACTTTATTAATCATATCTTACTTGGCCTAGAAAGGACCACAACACATTAGTTAGCACTATCACTTATTTCTTGGACAATTAACGCTGGAGGGTCTTCGTTCTAAGTTGTTACTACATGAACAGTGTTTGCAATGCTTTAAAGGTCCTCATTCACCATTTCATCCACAAGTTTTTGCTGTTCGAAATACCCAATCAAATTCTTCAAGTCAACTCCTTCATATCAATGGGGTTGTGGCAGGGGTTGCACCAAATCATCTAAAGATCATGGTTGCATTGGTCGAGGTCGTGGCTCCTCTAGAAAGTTTCAGCAATATCCAGGACCTTTATCAAATAACTTTCCTTGCAATGGCTTTACTGGACAAGTCACATCAGGTATTGATTGTGCTTCTCTTATCTCTTATGGCTCACAGTCCACCACTACAAATTTTTCATCCTTTGGACATTTAGGTTCCCATCTCTCGACTCTTATTTGTCAAATTTGTGGTTCTATTGGCCGCCAAGCATTGCAATGCTCAAATCATTTCTATCATGCTTTTGTTGATAATAATCTTCCTAAGTGATCTTTTACGACTATGTCAGTTGGTCAAACAAATGATGCTACTTGGTACCTTGACTCGGCTACGTCTATTTATATGACTCCATCTGAAGGTAATTTTTTACATATATCCTCTTACAATGGTATCAATCATATTTTAGTTGGCAATGGAGCTATGCTTGATATTAACAAAATTGGATACTGGTAGATACCTACAACATCTCATCCTTTACATTTTCCTTCCACTTTTCATGTACCTAATCTTAGTCACAATTAAATCTTTGTTAAAAGGTTATGTACTGATAATAATTATTTTGTAAATTTTGTCTCTTCTTCTATCTCTATTAAGGACAAAATCATGAGTCAACTTCTCTTTCAGGCTTCCAATAAAGGTGATGTTTATCCAGTGTCCTCTTCATCTATGCATTCCTTTCATCTTGCATCTATTGCTCTGTATCAATCAGTGACATATGACACCATCGACTAGGCCATTCTAGTGTTCATGTCCTAGATAGTCTTAGGAAGAATAATTTAATTAATTTGCTCAATTATTTTAGCAATAGTTGTGTCTTTTGTCGTCTTCAAAAATCTCAATGTTTATCTTTTGATTTAGTTGATCACTATAGTTCTTCACCATTAGAAATTGTTCGCTCTGATGTCTAACAATCACCTGTATTATCTAAGTTAGGCTTTCAATATTATATCATATTTGTGGATGATTTTTCTCGTTTTATGTGGCTCTATCATTTGAAAAATAAGTCTGAGGTCTTCACTCCCTTTTGTTCTTATAAAATATTGGTGAAAAATCTTTTTAATAGTAAAATCAAAATATTTCAAAGTGATAGAGGCGGAGACTTTGATAATAAATCCATGGTTTTGCACTTTTCTAACTCAGGCATTTTCTTTTGCAAATCTTGTCTGGATACTCCCCAACAGAATGGGGTTGCTGAATAGAAACACAAACACATAATTAAAATTGCGCAAATTATTCTCACCGAGTTAAAACTTCCTTCTCAATTTTGGATGGATGTTTCTTTCTACGTTGTTTATACTATTAATAGACTACCCACTCCCATTTTTCATGAAACTTGTCCTTTTGAAAAGCTTTTTGGGAAACCTCTAGATTATTCCTTTCTTAAAATATTTGGATGTGAGTGTTTTTCAAATATGACTCATAAGCTTGCCCTCCGTTCTATACAATGTGTGTTTTTAGGATATGCATCTAGTTAATTATAAAGGGTATCGTTGTGTAGATCCTAAAACAAATCGTGTTTGTATTAGTCGACATGTACTATTTCATGAATTAACATTTCCATATTTGGAGCGTTTTACCCCAACTGTTGCGTCCATCTTTCCTCCTGCTTCCTCTAACCCGCTTGTTGTCATAGTGCATTCAAATTTTATCCCTGCTATCATCTCATCATCTCCTACAATTTTTTCCTCTCCAGTTGTCTCATCTACATCCATAAGTCCTTTTAGTGTTTCAAATTCCAGTATTCCTCATACTCCTTCTCATCCTCCTATTTCATCAACTAGCACTGCTCCTATTTCATCTCCCTTACCTAGTGTGTTGCCTTTAAATAATGATCTGTCCTCAACTTTCTCTCTTTTCAATCATCCAATGCAAACTCAATTAAAATCTGGAATCACTAAGCCTTGTCTATTGCCTACACAGTTGCTGAGACTATTTGGATTCGTCATATTCTTTGTGAGCTTGGAATTTATCTTCGTCAATCGATTCTTTTATTTTGTGAAAATATCATTTCTACATATATGTGTCATAATCTGGTGTTTGATTGTTCCAAGCATATGGATGTTGATTTTCATTATATTCGTGACAAAGTATCTCAAGGGGATCTTGTTGTTACATATGTCCCGACGTGCTTACAAGTTGCTGACATTTTTACCAAAGGCTTGTCCTCCTCTCAGTTTTATTTTTCACGTGACAATCTGTCTGTTATTAAATCTCATGCAGATTGAGGAGGCATATTAGGACACTTAGGATTCTTATATCACTAGGACTCATAGAGTTTATCTTGTATATTTAGAATTCTTATATCTTTTTTATAAATAGATGTAAACTTAGCTCTAAAGATCAAGCAGCTTTTATCAAAACTCTCTCACTAACCTGCCTATATTTTGATAGTTTAATTGAGTGACTTTTTTACATGGATAAAATATGAGTTCAACCCCATATTCAATCCATAGAAGTATGGGTATTCATGGGTAAAATATGGATAAACTATAAATTAATCAAAGGAGTTAAGCTTTTGATTGTTATTCACTCAAAATTCATTATGTTTTCTAATTTTCTTATGTTTAGTTAACTTACTTATTTAGAATAATATTTTTTTAACTAAACTTATTTTCTTCAAATTTAAAAAAAATAATAATATACCTCTAAAAAGTAGAAAATATTTGTCAAAACTATCCTCCAACTGCAAATTACAATTCTTTTCTAACCCCACCCCATACCACGACCCTCCACCAGCCCCGGTCGCACCCTTCCACCTCCAAAGAAAATTAATTTTTTTAATCTATCCTTACCTCGCCCCATACCCTACCCTAAACCCATCCATACACAAAAAAAAATTAAAATTTATTTTTAAAAAATTATTTCAAAAATTGTAAAATTTCGTTATCTTTTAACCCCCACCCTACCTTAATCACCTCTGCCCTTTCCCCTCCCTCCCCCCCCCC
>DF358609.1:70444-101591 GCA_000787875.1 Solanum virginianum
GCCCTTTCCCCCCCCCCCCCCCCCCCCACAAAAAAAGTTAAAATTTTATTTTTAATAATTTAATTTTTTTTTACACAATCTCTGTCCACTTCCCCCTCCCCTACTGCATCAAAAAATTAATAATTTAAAATTTTATATTTTAAAATATTCAAATTTAAAAAACAAACGATCTCAATCCAACACTTGACCCCCTTTTATTTCGATTATCGAGATAGAATTTTGAGTCAAAAATTGAATGTTAGGTCCCATTAGAAGTTGGGTCCTAGGACTAATTTGGGACCAGGATCAAATTTCAATTTAAAAGTCAAATTTTGCATTGGGCGTCGGATTTAATTTTATGATACAATAAACTTAAATTAAATATTTTCAACATTTTTATCCAAAAATAGAGTAAAATATTTATCCATATTGAATTTTAGAGCAGAGTACTATTTGCTCATGAAAATATGGATAAACTAGTATTTTATCCAAGTGATTTTTTACCCAATCACTTCAATCTTTTGGGCATCCACTTGAATACCATCGTCCAAGACAACATGACCTAGGAAGGCCACCAACTTGAGCCAAAACTCAATCTTCGAAAATATAGCATACAATTCATGATCTTTGAGAGTTTGTAAAACCACTCAAAGATAATTAGCATGTTCCTCTTCATCCTTAGAATATATCAGGATATCATCAATAAATACAATCACAAACATGTCAAGATATGGTCTGAATACTCTATTCATCAAGTCCATAAATATTGCAGGTACATTAGTTAACCCAAAGGAAATGATCAAGAACTCAAAATGGTCATACCTTGTCTAGAAGACTGTCTTTGGAATATCACTTTCCCTCACCTTCAGCTGATGGTAACCCGATCTGAGGTCTATCTTAGAGAAGCAAGAGGCACTCCGAAGTTGATCAAACAGATCATCTATCCTGGGAAGAGGATTCTGATTCTTTATTGTAACCTTGTTCAGTTGTCGATAGTCTATACACATTCTAAGAGATCCATCTTTCTTATGAATGAATAGGACATGAGCACCCCAAGGAGAAACACTAGGCCTTATGAAACCCTTCTCTAGCAAGTCTTTCAATTGCTCTTTCATTTCAGCGGGGGTCATCCTATAAGGTGGAATTGAGATAGGTTGGGCATCAGGGAGAACATCAATCCCAAATTCAATCTCCCTATCAAGATGGACTCCAGGTAGATCATCAGGGAACACTTCGGGAAACTCATTTATAATCAGGACAGACTCTAGGGTGAGGGACTCTACATCATCAGACTTAACCTGCACGAGGAGGTAGATTCACCCTTTAGAGATTAGCTTCTTAGCTCTAAGAGGAGATAAACTTGCCCTTAGGTGTAACAGAACTCCCTTTCCATTGTAGGATAGGTTCATTAGGGAATTGAAACTTAACAATCCAGGTCCTACAATCAATGGAGGCATAACAGGCATTAAGCCAATCCATGCCAAGGATCACATCGAAGTCAACTATCTCTAACTCTATCAAGTCAGCCTAGGTATCTCTATGATAGATAGGTACTACACAATCCCTGTAAACCCTCTCAGCTAACATAGACTCACCAATAGGAGTAGAAACAAAAAAGGGCTCAAGCGAACGCTCTGGAAGGATCCCAAATTTACTAGCCACATAGGGAGTTACAAATGACAGAGTGGAACTCGGTCAAGCAATGCATAACAATCAAAAGTAAAGAGTCGAAGCATACATGTAACAATATCTGGTGCTGCCTCTTACACCTAATGATTACCTATAGCATAAAGACGATTTATCCCGCCTTCCATACCCGTAGTAGTACCCCTCTGATAACTGCCAGATGGGGGTGTTGTAGAGGACTGTGCTTTATTGCTTTCCTTGCCTCGTCTTCTCTTTTGGCACTCATACTGGAAGTGGCCAGTCTATCCACATATGTAACAAGCATTCATTCCCACACGGCACTTACCCAGATGAAGTTTACCATAATTTCCATAGGGTAGCTTTCCCTTCGTACCTTGAGTCACACTAGCTTGAGATTGAGAAGCCTAGGCCCTAAATTTTTGGTGGCCATAAGACTTCTGATCATACCAGTTCTATTGGATGGGTGTACTCGCTATTGATTGTGCATAATTAGAACACCTCTTCTGAAAGTAAGACATATTACTCTTATTTTGTCTCTTCTAGCTAGGCTCATGCCCTGCTGATTTGGCCTTCTTGCTCAGATACTCTTCTCTATCTCTCTTTTTATCTTCTTCAGTTTGTTGGGCATATACCATAACTCTGGAGATGTCCATTCCTGGGATCAACAAAGTTGCTTTGCACTCCTTCTGAACATACCTACCCAAGCCATACACGAACTTTGTCATCCTTGCCCTCATGTCTTGGACCATCTTCGGAGCATATCTAGACAGCTTAGTAAACTTAAAAATTGTTCTCCTTAACGGTCATCCCCTCTTTCTTTAAGTTCACAAACTCATCAACCTTTGCCTCCCTTAACTCTTGGGGAAAGAAGTGGTCAAGAAAAGTAGCCTCGAACTCATCTCACTCCGCAGGCTCAGCATCTTCACCTCTACTATCCTCCTATTATTTATACCAGACATTTGCACCATCTTTCAGCTGGTAGGACGCAAGCTCAAATCCTTCAATCTCATCAGCATGCATGGCTGTCAAGACCCTCCACATCTCATCAGTGAAGTTCTGTGGGTCCTCCTCAACCTTTGACCCTATACACACTGGTGGGTTCATCCATAAGAAGTCTCTGAACTTGGTTGCAGCCATGGACTCCTATGAGTTGAAACTAGGAGCCTGAGGACTTCGACTATTACTCTGGGAGGCCACTAGCTAAGTAAGCATGGTAATGGCTCCCCTAAACCCTGCCTCGGTGGGGGCTAGTTGTGGTTGTGCAGGGGGTGCTTGTGGGACCTCAGCAATCCTGGCAAGTCGACCCCATCTCCTTATCCCCATCTAAGTAAGGACCTCTGGTTGGGAATTCTCAGAAGATGGGGCTGAGGCATCTCTCTGAGCAGCAGTTCATTTTAGAGGCATATTCTGCAAACGTGTAATGCACGAATTAGAATAATGTTTTCATATAGTTAAGCTCTATCATACGAACTCAGATAATAGAAGAAGGGTAACACTTCCTAATGTCCTATAGCCTCCTGCTTATGAAGCGTGGTGTACATCTTATCCATAAGCAAGAATCTACTAGACACCGCTTCATAGACTCCCTAGGACATTCGAACACTATGCTCTGATACCAAATTTATTACATCCGAGAGGGTACCCTAGGCATAACTGGTACTTAGAGACTATTTTTAGTCCCCAATTGAACCACCTGGCCTCATTACATTCATTCAATCAATAAATCAGCAGAAGACATTAGAAAGATCTAACACATGCTAGTGGGAAATTCTATCTTACCACATCTAAATTAAGAAATATGGATTTTGGGCCAAAAAACTAGTTGTCAACATCTATAGCATAAGATAGGATTATGAAAAAAACTCAATTTAGAAAGAAAGGGTAAGGACCCCAACATCAAACCACCATCTTTATGTCTATGAAGCCCCTAAGCCTACAGTCTAGGAGGGTACCATGACAGGCTATCGCTACCACAAGCTGAAAGAGTAAACTCAAAACATAAGAAAAAGAATAAAAAGATATCCTCCGAATGCAGGAGAGGACTCACCAAGTCTCTGAAGCAAGAAGTCTCTGAACCTCAACGAATCGCCTACTGAAGTCCTCTGTCTACTTAATCTACATATGATGCAGCACCAAATGGCATCAGTACATGGAATTTATGGTATGTAAAACAGGATAAAAGTAAACAATATAGACAGAATAATATCAACTCATCAGGTACTTATCTCATCTCAAAATAAGGAATAGACAATATCGCAGCAACACTAATCAAGACTCATACCATCATATCTAGTAATATCAATATTAAACCTATCTGAGAGTTTTTCGAACCTACAACTATCAACTATGAGTTGATATCGTCATGGCATCTGCCCAATACCTTGCCGGGGTGAAAGGGCATGGCTATCTGTGGATCCAAAATAACATCAACTCCTCTTTTGGGACTAAGGAAACATCTGTTTCAATGGTCCAATCCTCTTTTACACTAGCCACATGGTTATAAATGCGAGTGAGACTTACTCTTACCCATTTCGGTGCTCGATACTTCTCCCAAGACTCAATATGCTCATAAACATCAAGATTTATCATCATTTGGTCTCTTTTGGACAAGGAGCATCAATTCATCTCTTCAATTATCAACCCAATAGATTAAGAACATTCTTTTAGGATTAATTACATACTCTTAAGACTCCATGAACATCAATTTTCTCAACATCATCATCAACATTCACAAACCCTGGCTACATTCTTACATCATAAGCACATCCATACCATCAAGGCTCTACACCCATCTCCTAAATTCATTCTTGAATTCTTTAGCCAAAATATATTTAGAGTTATATAAAACAATTCAAAAGAAATCATTTATGCAATAATTTAAGTTTGTGATGGCCATCAACATAAGTAATACATAATATAAGTATAGATTATGCAAGAAATTACTCAAGAATTACATATATAAACTCAAAGCATCCATCTACTCATCTACTTTAATTATTGGGCACATGGAAGAACAAATCCATGTTTTAAGTTAGCCTTACGTACCTGGGATGAAGAACAATGCAAGTTCTTGCAAGAAATTCTACCCCAACTCAACACTTTTGGCTTTCTCTTCCTTCCCTCTCAAGAACTCTCGCTTAGAAACTAGAAAAAAATGGGTTTTGAAACCCTTACCCTGATTTAAATGACCCTTAAATACGTTTTTGGGACTTAAGATAGGTTGAGAAATGACCAAAGTGCCCTTCTCGAGTTAAAAGAATAAAATTTCACTTCATAACAGCATGTCCGCATTACGTCTGGGGCACGGACATGTGTTATTTTGCGAATTTTATTTCTTTCCGGTTCATGTCAAAAAATGGAAAAAAATAAGTATAAGTGCGTGTCCTTGGCGTGTCGCGCCTGGGGCGCGCATCAACACCGTTTTAGAATTAATTACAAAAAATTATTCTTTGACTCAGTTGCTCTAAAATCAGGTCGAGACCATTTTCCCACTCAATTTTTCATGCTGATCACAAATACGATCTCAAATTTTCCATTGGAGCTTGAAAAGACGTGTTATGCGTACGATTCTATTTTAGGGACGCTTTGGTAATTTTGCAAGGTGTTACAATAATGAAGTTGAGTTGAAATCTTGTGAGATAAGTCATGATTTTTTCCTCCTTTAAGCAAGAAGCTTTTCACATAAATCTGATTTCTTTCTTTATAGTATTCTGTTTTTATTTTGTTAAGAAATCAAATCGGTAATAGTTGTGAGGGCATACAAGCCATCAATTGGTATCATAGTAAGGACCCTCTATGAGGTTAGCACCTAGAGAGGATCTTGTTTAAATAGATGCTCTCGTAAATCTAGAAGGACAATCAACTAGAAGATCTCCTTGTATTAATGGTTAGCTCTATGGCAGGAGGAAAACACAAATGCCTGATTATATCATGACTAAAGATACTGAGCTATGGAAAATTGTTCTTGGTGGACCAGACATTCCTATGAATGAAATAAAATATGGAAAAATGACCAGAATCATGCCAAAAATTCGCAGAAAATACAACAAAACTTACAGGAAGAAGGTGAAAAAGAATTATAGGACGAAGAAGTTGCTTGTACGTGGCATAGGAACAAATGACTATTATAGGACTTCTACATGTGAGTTTGCAATAGGAACAAATGACTATTATAGGACTTCTGCATGTGAGTTTTCCAAAGAAATCTAGGATTGTTTAAGAACTACTCAGGAAGGTACCACTCAAGTGAAGGAGCTGAAGGTGGATATGCTTACCACTCAATATGAAAAATTTTCTATACGATATGAAGGATGGTGAAACTATTAATAAAATGAATACTAGGTTCACTGCTATCACAAATAAATTTCGCTACTTAGGAGAATCTATAATCCAAAATAGCAAGTCAAGAAGATTCTCAAAGTACTCCCTAAATTTTGACAAAGCAAAGTAGATGCTATCATTCAAGCAAGGGACCTGAAGGATCTTACAATGGATGAGTTAATTGAAAACCTTTAAACTTTTGAACTGAAAAAACTACAAGATCATTCCAATAAAGAAACTAAGGAAGAAAAATCTAGTGAAGAAGATGGAGATATGGTGCCATAACCTAATCTAGGATCATGACCGGCGCTAAGAGGGAGAATCACAAAGAAAGTCTTACTAGAGTTTTATAGAAATTCGGACAGAGTTTTCCTTGCTTTTAGTCCTATTCAATTTTATCCGTCTACAAAATCAGCAACACAACAACTAAATATTTAAACCAACGCACCATATTAATTTTCAATCTATTCTCCAAGCAATAATACTAATTCGGCTCCAAAAATGAAAAAAAATAGAATCAATCACACATCTAAATAATAAAGGATACTCATGATTCTAATAAAAGAAAGTACTATATAGCGACTCTAAGAACTCAAGGGAAAATTCAAAAGTTAGATAAGCTTGTTGCCCAAGCAAACAAGTGCAGACACAACATGGAAAGTCAGCTTGCTAGCTCTAGCTACTAAAATTCTCGTTGATATCACCTGTATTCTCTGGAAAAACTTTAGCGAGGAATGAGATGCTAGCTCAATGAGTAATAATAATAACCACAGTCATTTTAATGAGACAAAAAATATGCTACTATAATAATCAAAATCATATAATAAATGCTCTTTCAAAAATAAATAATCATAATTAATCTTGTTGTCTCATATAAGTAAATCAACTTAAACCATTCAAAAATAAACTTAGTAAAAAAACACTTTCATATCAAATCATATATACATAGGAGTTTTTCAAGAATGAATCATGTAACTGTATGTTTATCTTCATTAAAAAAGATAGAGAATAGTTGTACATTTCATATCAATAAATCTATTCAAGGGATATCGGTAACGGTATGCAAGTTCTACTTTTCCACTAGCGAGGGTTCTATCTGTTATAATAGATAAATACAAGGCGCATCAAGTCTAATAAATCCGTTCTTAGCTACAGGATTCATCAAGGCCTACTCCCATTTATACTTTTTTTTTATAAATCATATAAGCTTTTTCAAAGTAGTATAAGAAATTTAAATCGTATAATCATATCATGTCAACTTAATAAAATCACATGTAAAAGAACTTATAGCTCAAGTGAATGTCAAATCCTTTAAATAACAGTAATTATTTTAATTATCAATATATTTGTCTTGTAAAAGTAAGATCATCTCAAATAAATTAAATCAAATAAGAGACTCGTCCCACATGTAAATTCAAATCATTCGGTAATACATTCACTTTATAAACCATGTATAAATTATGAAAGTTATAAAAACACAAATTGTGATAAATTACTACTCACAATTATTATGACGTACCAACTTGTTACCTCAAGCAATCTGTAAAACTTTCATCAATCAATCTAAAATGATATCATAAAACCGTATGTTACTTCCTTTGTTTAGGCTACATCATACTAAATCTAGAATTCCAACACATTTTAAGCGTCTGATTTCCTTTTAAATTGATGATATACACACCCAAACCAGGAGAAATTCCATGGGTACAATAATCTAAAAAAAATTTCTATCTTAACCATCTTATTCATCTAGTTTAGTAATCTAAAAGTATTCTTGTTGCCCAATTATCCATCCCTTGTCACTAAATTTTGACACCTAAAGTAGATTACCTAGACCAAGAACCTTATTAAGGCTATGGGAGAAGATTGAACAAAAATTTGTTTCTATTTGTGAGAATTTAACAATTTCTCATCTTTTAACTCGTATTTTCTTAATGCTCAATTCAAATTCCATAGCCACGATATACACTTATTAAATTTGTAAATCAAATTTAAAAAATCTTACCTTCTTCTTTTACTTTTTTCATTTTTCGTGATTTGCGGTCTTTAATTTTTTTATTCCGTTCTACTACTTTACTAAAACATGAGCAACAACTATGTATTCTCTTTTTTTCATTCAGATGGTTGAATTCAGCCTTATAGAGTTTATAAGGTATTTGGTTTTTTTTCTCTTTCACCTGTTAATGGGCTTCCAATGGGCTAAATCCAAATGACTTGGAGGCCAAAACAAATGAGTGTGTACCTGAAGGCCAAAATAAATGAGTGTGTACCTAAAGGCCAAAACAAATAAGTATACTTTGCTATTATATTATTTTTTGACTCCCAAATAACATTTTTAATGGTGTGATTTTTTCATAAGATTTTTATGGACACAATTTTCTTTGAACGCAACTTTTTTACTTGTCTATTAATAATATTTATTGGTTCCTCTTCATACCTTAAGTTATCATTAATCTATATATGTTTCAAGCACATGAGAGTAGTCTAGTATATATTTCCTTAAAATAGAGACAAGGAATACTGGATGGATGAAGGACATCTCATAAGGAAGTGTCAAACGACACATCACTCCTTCTATTTGATGAAGTATCTCATACGGTCCAATATACTTTGGGCTTAGTTTACCTCTTTTTCCAAATTGCATAAAACTTTTTATAGGACAAACTTGTAGGAAGACTTTATCTCCAACTGTGAACACTAAATTTCTTTTCCTTTTATTGGCATAAAATTTTTGTCTACTTTGAGTTATGAGTAACCTCTTTTTAATTAACTAGACCTTGTATATCGCTTTCTAAACCAAGTCTTGTCTTAACACCTTAGCCTCTTCAACCTGAATTATCTAATAGGAGAATGATTACTTACCATATAAGATTTCATATGAAGCCATTTGAATGGTAGTATAATGCCCGGTAAAATTATCGAAATAATCCTAGAGGAGAGGTATGCGTGTAATGCATCTTCCCTACTCTATTTTAAATTCAAGATTAGATATGTTATCAACATGAAATATTAAGTGGAAAAATGGTCTCGATCAATTTTCAGAGTGACCAGATGTTTTCTCACATGATTTCACTCTTGAATTGCATGACCGTTGAGGTGGAAAAATGGTCTCAATCAATTTTCAGAGTGACCAGATCAAAAGATAATTTTTTGATCCAAAATGCAAAAATAGTTTCAGTGCACGATAGAGGCATGTCGCGCCCCTGTCGTGGATGTGTCTTATATTTTTTCATTTTTTTCAATAGGATTGGAAAAACTCACTTGAAAAATTTTTGGAGAAAAATATACATGTGCGCGCCCAGTCTGTGTCATGGACTAGGCCATTTCGGGTTGAAATTTTTTTTTTAAATTCGAGGGGCATTCCGAAAAATTCTCAACCCCTCCTAAACTCAATGTATAATTAAATTAGTTTGTTTTGAGTGTAAATAGGGTTTTATATCTCATTCTAAGTCTTTTATAAGTCTCGGAGAAAGTTAGGGCTTGAGAGAAGAGAAAAGAAGAGAAGAACACAAGGCTAAACTAAAAGCATTAGAATTCTTGAAGGTTGGTTGTGAAAGTTTTATCCCAGGTATGTAAGGCTAAACTAAAAGCATTAGAATTCTTGAAGGTTGGTTGTGAAAGTTTTATCCCAGGTATGTAAGGCTAAACTAAAAGCATGAGATTGTTCTCTCATGTGCCCCATAGATGATCATAAAAGAGTTAAAAGTCTAATGAGTCTACACAGATGATTTTTGATGATTTTTCTTGAAAATTATATTAATTACATGTATTTTCTTATATTAGTGATCATCATAAACTTGTTTTTCCTGGTTTGGATACATTTCATGAGATATTGAATAACCCTAAATGTAAGTTTTAAAAGCATGCATGAATGAACTTAGGGATTGAGTCTAGAGCCTTGATTTAAGAATGTCGATTATAATTGTGACTTGAGAATGATGATGAGTTGACATAACTTGATGGTCCTATGAGTCTCCATAAATGAACTCTAATTATTTGTCTATTCGAGTATTCCATAATGATTGTTCTAGGCCTCGAGATATTGATTGATAAGATGATGAGTTTCTCTATGAGACTGATTGAATGATGAGAGCCTCCACGAGGCTGATGGAGATAGTTTGATTGGGATGGATTGTCTTATAAGCATTCAGTCGTGGGAGGAGCATCGAGCACCGAAAGAGTAAGAATTAATCCAACTCGTACTCGTCAAACTACGTAGCCATGTGTAGGTTGAAACGCCCCAAAATATGTCTGAAAATATGGTCAAAATTCCCATAATCGTGATTTTCATATATCTCAAAATTCGTATATGATATCAAAAATCTGACTTCATATTCTTATTCAAGGGAAAAATGGAGAGGAAAATGGGTATAACCTGAATTTTAGAAGACCCGTCGCGAAAAATGAATTTCATAAAAATATCATTTCCAAAGAGGGTGCACGTTTGCTCCGTGACGCAGAGCTGTAATAGATTTTATATATATATATCTGTGTGTATGTGTGTGTATTTTGCTGCTAGTTTTTCTGTTTTGGTCCAAAGCTTTGGGGTCTTGGGCCTAAGTCTTCCTATGCGTAAAAACACCTATACTTAGTCATTTTTCAATCCCATAGCAATCAAGACATTCCTCAAAATCCTTTCTAACACTTAGCCAAATATCTCACTCAAATTGAGGTGTAGCAAACTCATTCCAGATCTCAAGAAATTCATTCAAGCTTCAAGTTCTCCTTCAAATTTTCAACAAAAAAATCTCCAAAGTTGAGGTATGTAGGTTTCAACTATTAGGTCCTTTCACCCATGGTGCCCAACCTTCCGTCTTATGCAAATTGCATATTTTCAAATTGATTTATTTATGTGTATTTCTTATTATAAATTTGTCTATGAACTATATTGGGGTTTCATAAAATGTTGGTTGTTTAAGCATGTTTTGTGCTATGAATCTTTGATCAACCCTGAGATTTGATGAGGGGTTTTAATGTATCTTGCATGAGAGTATTATGAAGTATTGGTGGGTGGATTTATACTAAGTTTTCTCACATGATTTCACTCTTGAATTGCATGACCGTTGAGGTTTTTTGAGTTGTTGAAGGTCTATTACATGGCTTATGAGTTATGAGACTTCATGATGATGAAAGAAATGTATGTACGTGATGATTTCATGAAATTATCTATGGTGTTACAAATTGACCACACCTTGTTGAGGGAGTGTTATGCCTCAATCACCTTGTCGGGGGGTGCTAGGCCCGTACTACCAATTGAGGGGTGGATAGCTCAATTACCTTCCAAGGGGGTGCTAGGCCTTGGATTCCAAGTATTAGATGCTTGGTCTATGATATTGGTCTCTTCTTATAGATGTATTATGTTCTATACAAGCATGTGTTACTTTGAGCAGTGATCATACATATCATATTGTTATAGTACTTCTTATTGCCTATATATATACATTTAAACTATTTTGTCTATCTCTTGTTGCATTGCATCCTATGTACTAACAAATACTCTATTCCTAAGTGATATTACCATGTAGGAATCGAAGCTCCACTTGATCACCTTCCTCCTCTACGTGGCTAGTGCTATCTCTTGAAGAAAGTTTGGTGAGTCCTCAACTCTGAGGACAGTAGCTATTGATCTTATGTTATGTAAAGACTCTTTTCTTTGTTTAGATGGTTATGACTATGAGGGTGAGCCCAAAAAGTGTCATGGCCCTCGCTCAATTCCATGTTTAATGGTGTTGTTGCACAAGTGATATAATTATGTTTGAGCTTTGACTCTTTTGATGATTTATGTTATTAAAGACTTCCCTTAGTCCCTTTTTTCCCTATTTCTACTCTTGTTATTTAATTGCTTTCGCGATCAAGAATGTGTAAATGATATGCTAAGAGGCTTATTTGGGGTCTTGGCCTAGACCTTTGACTCCTTCGGAGATTAGGAGTTTCTTGGGCTTAGCAGGTTACTATCGGAGGTTTGTTAATAGTTTCTCTTCTCCTTCGGGTTCCCATTCATGGTGTCACATCTAGGCCTTACACTTGGGTCGTGACAGACTTGGTATCAGAGCATTAGTTTGGCCCACATCCAACACACTACATCGATTAGAGTCTTATTCATGGTTGTAAAGTGCACCACAACTACGAGTAAGAGGCTATGAAGAATTTTAGAAAATGTTTATCTTCTTCTTGATCTATGTCGTGCTAATAAGAGTTAAGGTGAGGTTTTCCCCTAATAAATATTCTTTCCTATGCTAGATATGCCTATCCCAGGAGGAAGAAAAGCTTGTACGCCCCAACAGCAACCAACTCATGAAGATTTTTGGTATACTATTGCCATGTTAGCTCAATCTATGATTAATCAAATCAACCAAGGGGCCTAAGCCCCTTATTCTCCTACTCTGGCTTCTAGGGTGAGGGATTTTATGAGAATGAACCCACTAGAGTTCCTTGGGTCTAGAGTGAATGAGGACCCTCAAGAATTTATTGATGAGTTGTACAGCTTGTTGCCTATAATAGAGGTTAGATCAGAGGATAAGGCGGAGTTGGCGACTTACCAACTCAATGGGGTGGTTCACCCAATGGAAGGTGGAGAAGGGGAACAATATTGTGATACTTTGGGAGGAGTTTAAGGCGGCATTTCTCAACTGGTTCTTCCCTCTTGAGCTAAGAGAGGATAAAATGATGGAATTCATGAATTTCAAGCAAGGATCAATGAGTGTGGGGGAGTATGCCCTCAAGTTCAACCAACTCTCTAAATATGCTCCATAATTAGTAGCCGAGCCAAGGTCTAGGATGAACAAGTTCGTGATGGGTGTATCCGATTTTGTAAATAAGGAATATCATCTTGCTATGTTGATAGGTGATATGGATTTGGCCCGCCTCATGACTTATGCCGAACAATTGGAGGGGGAAAAGTTAAGAGAAGAGGTAATAAGGCCAAGAGGACCCATTTTGAAGATAGATTCCAAGGTCCCAAGGGTGCCCGATTTCATCAAGGCCAAAGGTCTTCAAATGCTCCTAATAGAAGGTTTGTTAATGATAACCTAATGGCCCAAGGTAGTGGTGGTGTGGTGCCTAATTCTATGTACCTGAGATATGGTAGAGGCCATGATAGCCCATGTTTGCAGAATACCAATGCTTGCTATAGTTGTCGAGAAATGGGTCACAAGTAGATTGATTGTCCCAGTAATCAAAATAAGGGTAGAGATGGTTATCTACAAGGCTACGGTGCAAATATAGTTCCTATGGGAAAAGGAGGCCAACAGGGTGGTACTCCAAGGCAAAATCAGTTCTATGCTCTTCATGGGAGACAAGGGATAGATGAGGTGCCCGATGTCATTATCGGTATGTTAAAAGTCTTTGATTTTGATATGTATGCATTGATAGACCCGTGTGTCGCTCTTTCTTCTGTTACTTATTTTGTTGTCAAAAAATTTCATGTTGAACCCGAATTGTTGTGTAAATCTTATGAGGTATCTACTCCCGTTGGTGCATCCATTTACTATTTGCATTTTGCATAAAATATTGCCATGTGACTTCATTAAGTTGGATATGGTGGAATTTGACATCATTATTGGGATGGATTGGTTACATGCATACTACGCATCCAATGATTGCAGAACCCATAGGGTCAAATTCCAATTCCCCAATGAACCCATCCTTGAGTGGAAGAGTCATGATATGATGGTAAAGGGTAGATTTATTTCTTGCATTAAAGCCCAAAGGTTGATTTCTAAGGGCTGTCTCTATCATCTTGTGAGGGTTAGGGATGTTGAGTACAAAGTCCTTCCTATGGGGTCGGTTCCAGTGGTTAATGAGTTCATTGATGTCTTTCCCAATGAGCTTCCCGGTGTTCCTCCAAAAAGGGAAATAGATTTTGGCATATACCTCCTTCCCGATACTAAAACCATTTCCATTCCCCCAATCGTATGGCCCCGGCGGAGTTAAAGGAGTTGAAAGAGCAATTGAGTCCTAAAAAGATTAAAGTGATTCGGAATTGGCCTAGACCTTTGACTCCTTCGGAGATTAGGAGTTTCTTGGGCTTAGCAGGTTACTATCGGAGGTTTGTTAATAGTTTCTCTTCTATTACTTACCTTATGACTAAGTTGACCCAAAAGAAGGCAAAATTTATATAGACTGATAAGTGTGAAAAGAGTTTCCAGACCTTGAAAGATAAGCTTGTCTCCGCTCCTATCTTGTCTCTACCAGAAGGGTTAGAAAGGTTTGTTGTGTATTGTGATGCCTCAAGAATTGGTTTGGGATGTATCTTGATGCAAAATGATAAGGTGATAGCGTACCCCTCTAGACAACTTAAGGTGCATGAAAAGAACAATCCTACCCATGATCTTAAATTGGCCGCCGTGGTATTTGCTTTGAAAATTTGGCATCAATATTTGTATGGGCTACATGTTAATGTGTTTACCGATCATAAGAGTCTCCAATATATGTTCACCCAAAAAGACCTCAACTTAAGACAATGAAGATGATTAGAGCTTCTTAAAGATAATGATATGAGCATGCATTATCACCCCCGATAAGGCTAATATTGTGAACAATGCTTTGAGTAAGGTGTCTATGGGTAGCATAGAACATGTTGATGATGGTGGCAAAGAGGTGGCTAGAAAGATTCATCGGTTGGCTAGAATGGGAGTGAGGTGGGAAGAGGTTGATAATGGTGGTGTAAAGGTGACGGATGGCTCTAAATCTTCTTTGATTGAGGAGGAGAAGGCAAAGCAAGATCTTGACCCCGCCTTGATAGAATTGAAGGCCTTAGTGAGACATGGCAAGGTGGAGGTTTTCTCCCAAGGAAGAGATGGTACCCTTAGGTACCAAGGTAGATTGTGTGTGCCTAGTATGGATGACTTGAGAAAGAAAATTCTAGAGAAGGCTCATAATTCTTCCTATTCTGTTCACCCCGATTCTACAAAGAAGTATAGAGATTTGAGAGAAGTGTTTTGGTAGGGTGGTAAGAAGAGAGACATTACTAAATTTGTATCTAGTTGCCATAATTGCCAACAAGTCAAAGCCGAACATCAAAGGCCAGATGGCCTAGCCAAAGATTATACTAGATTCCTACATGCATGAGTGGGAGGAAATCAACATGGAGTGCCATTGTCTATCATATCGGATTATGGTACTCAATTCACTTCTCACTTTTGGAGGTCCTTCCAAAAAGGTCTTGGTACCAAGGTAAATCTTAGTACGACCTTTCACCCTCAAACGGATGGCCAAACCGAAAGAACTATCTAAACTCTTGAGGATATGCTTAGAGCTTATGTCTTGGAGTTTAAGGGTAGTTGGGATGATCATCTTCCACTCATTGAGTTTGCTTACAATAATAGCTATCATTCTAGCGTTAGTATGGCTCCTTTTGAGGCTCACTATGGTAGACGTTGTAGGTCCCCAGTTGGATGGTTTGAGGTGGCAAAGATGGCTTTGTTGGGTCCAGATCTGGTTATGGAGGCCATGGAGAAGGTGAGGTTGATAAGAGAAAGGTTGAAAATAGCCCAAATTCATCAAAAGTCCTATGCCGATGTGAGGAGAAGGAATCTTGAATTTAAGGTTGGTGATTGGGTCTATTTGAAGGTCTAACCTCATGAAGGGTGTGGTTCATTTTGGTGAAAATGGGAAATTGATTCCCTGATTTGTGGGTCCCTATAGAGTATTGAGGAGAATTGGTAAAGTGGGCGATGAGTTGGAATTGCCTAATGATATGAGTATGGTTCATCCGGTCTTCCATGTGTCTATGTTGAGGAAGTGTGTGGGTGACCCAAGTGCTATTGTGCCTATTGATATTATGAGTGTTGTTGAAGATAATTTGACTTATGAAGAGGTGCCGGTGGAAATTTTAGATAGGCAAGTAAAGAGGTTGAGGAATAAGGACGTAGCTTCAGTTAAGATCTTTTGGAGGAACTAACAAGTTGAAAGTGCCACATGGGAAGTCCAGGTGGACATGCAAAAGTGATATCCCTATCTCTTCCATTCTACTCAAGCCTAAGGTACCACCTTATGTAATTTCAAGTCTTAAAATTCATCCCTTATGTCATTTGCATGCACTCATGTTTATGTTGACTAGTTTATGATAATTTTGACACTTGAGATTTTTGAAAGTGGTATTTAAGTGCATTGTTTCATTCTTATGTGGGCTAAAATCATCTTGGTTACTCCTCTCATATATGTTTCTTTGACATTCTGGAATGAATGTTCCCAAGGAGGAGATATTGAAACACCCCAAAAAGTGCCCAAAATGTGACTTGAAAATGCCCATAATCGTGATTTTTATATATCTCAAAATCCATGTGTGATATCAAAAATTCGACTTCATATTCTTGTTCGGGGGGAAAATTGAGTGAGAAATGGGCATAACCCAAATTTTAAATGACCTGTAAGGAAAAATGAATTTCGTAAAAATTTCATTTCCAGAGAGCGTGCGCGTTTGCTCCTTAATGTGGAGCCGTCGCGGAGATGTGTATTTTGATGCAAGTTTTTCTATTTCTATCCAAGGTTTTGGGTTCTTAAACCTAAGTCTTCCTATGCGTAAAAATATTTAGTCATTTTTCAACCCCATTCATTCAACACATTCCCCAAAACCCTCTCTAACACTTAACCAAATATTTCACTCAAACTCAAGTGTCCCAAACTCATTCCGGATCTTAAGAAATTCATTCAAGCTTCAAGTTCTCATTCAAATCTTCATCAAGGAAATCTCTAAAGTTGAGGTATGTGGGTTTTAACCATTTGGTCCTTTCACCCATGGTGCCCAACCTTCCTTCATATGTAAATTACATGTTTTCAAGTTGATTTATCTATGGGTACTTCCTATTATGAATTTGTCTATGAACTATGTTGGGGTTACATAAAATGTTGACTATTTAAGCATTATCTGAGCTATCAATCTTTGATCTACCATGAGATTTGATGAGGAATTTTAATATATCTTGCATGAGGGTATTACCAAATGTTGCTGGGTGGATTTACACTAAGTTTTCTCACATGATTTTACTCTTGAATTGCATGATTTTGAACTAGCATTACACACTCGTCAAGTGTTTGAAAAAATGTTCGATTAAGGGTTCTTGTTGTTAGAGCGATTTTGTACTAGCACTACACACCCACCAAGTGTTTGATAAAATGTCTGGGTATGGAATCTTGAGACATTAAAGGTCTAATGCATGACATATGAGTTAAGTGACTTTATGATGATGAAAGGAATGTATGTATGTGATGATTTCATGAAAAGTATCTATGGTGTTGCAAGTTGACCACACCTTGTTGATGGGGTGCTATGCCTTAATCACCTTGTCGGGGGGTGATAGGCCCGGACTACCAATTGAGGGTAGATATCTCAATCACCTTCCAAGGAGGTGCTAGGCCTTGGATTCCAAGTATTAATTGCTTGGTCTATGGTATTGGTCTCTTCTTACACATATATTATGTTCTGTGCAAGTATGTGCTACTTTGAGCATTGATCATACATGCGATATTGTTATAGTACTTCCTACTGCCTATGTATATGTATTTTGACTATGTTGTGTATCTCTTGTTACATTGCATCCTACATACTTAGTACATTTAGACCTTCTAACGTATACTCTATGCCTACATGATGTTACCATTTAGGAACCGGAGCTCCACTTGATCACCTCCATCCTCCACGTGGCTGGTGCTATCTTTTGAAGCAAGTTTAGTGAATCCTCAACTCCAAGGACAATAGCTATTGATCCTATATTATCTAAATACTATTTTCTTTATTTAGATGCTTATAACTATGAGGGTGAGCCCAGAAAGTGTCATGGCCCCCGCTCAATTCCATGTTTAGAGGTGTTGTTGGACAAGTCATGTAATTGTGCTTGAGCTTTGACTCTTTTGATGAGTCATGCTATTAAAGACTTTCTTTAGTCCCTTTTTTCCTTATTTCTACCTTGTTGTTATTTATTTGCTTCTGCGACCAAGGATACGTAAATGATATGCTAAAAGGCTTGTTTGGGGTCTCTTTGGATTCCCATTCAACGTGTCACGTCTATGCCCTAGGTTTGGGTCATGTCATAGGTGAGGATTAGGACCATCATATTATGTTGAGGTTCCCTCTAAATAAAAGTTCCTAAAACAATAGAGGACTTGTAGATTGTCATCTCCATTTTGGATTTGTCTATTATGATTTCGATTCGTTCTCTACCTAGCAAGTATGAAGTGGTTGTGATAACAATAGCATTTGTGTACAATCACTGGCTCATAAGTGATTGTTGTCGGATAAGAGAAACTCCAAAAAGTTCCCATATTAAGTGCTCTAAGTCGAGATGAGATGAGATGAGATGAGTTGAGTCTGATTTGATTGATGAGGGTTGATTAGTTGATTGGGTCACTTGCCTACTCTTTATTTTTTCTTTAAATAGACATTTGACATGTTCATTGGTTACTATTCTGAGCTGATAATTGTTCCATGTTATTCTACCTGCTTTTTTTTCATTCAATTATTTTACATATCGAACACTTCACGTACTAACGCCACTCGGCGATGCATTATTTTATGATACAGATACAGGGATTAGAGATCATTAACAGGTGCATCCTTGAGGATCTGAGACATTCAGCTGATTGGTGAGCCTCCCCTACTTCAAAAGATTCATCATAGTTATTTCATCTTACTTTAGAGTTAGACTTGAATAACTTTATTTTGATTGAGGTAGTCATAGGTCTGTCACTGGTACAACTTGATAGTGATAGAGGCTTCATAGACTAGAGTCGGATGTTGATTGTTAAGATTATTGAGCTAGTTCTTTCTACTAGTCTTTTTACTTATCATCTTCTTTTGAGACTAGATGGTGATGTGCCCATTTATTTTCTTATGTCTTCTGCTTATTAGTAGAGATTATTGATTGAATGAATATGATGAGGCCAAGTGGTTTGCTTAGAGACTAGCAATAGTCTCTAGGTGCTGACCACATCTTGGGTACCCTTCTGGGGCATGATAAACTTGGTATCAAAGCACGAGTTCAAGAGTCCTAGGGAGTCTATGAGGCCTGTCTAGTAGAGTCCTTATTATTTTGTGAAGAGCTCCACATCCATAATTTGGAGGCTATAGGACATTAGGAATTGTTTCACTTCTTTCATGTTCTAAACCATACGATAACGTTATGCTCTATGAAAGGTTCTTGTCTAATTCGTGCTTTATGCGTTGTAGAGTTGGGATCATGCCTCCCAGAAGAGTCATCAGAGGTAAAGGACATCCCTCTAGGCAAAATGTCAACCCAACTGAGCCTCAAGGATATGAGGATCCCGTAGAGCTAGCTGCCCCTATTGAATAGCCCCCGTAAGATGAGGTCTCCAATGCCAAACTTCGCCAGGCTATTCAAACTTTAGCCCAGGTTGTACAGCACCTACTGCGAGACAAGCAGTGGGTTGACAGAATGCAAATGACACATCTAGAGCTCAGGAATTTTTTAGGATAACTCCGTCTGAGTTCACAGGGTCTGCATCAACTGAGGATCCTGAGAACTATGTGAAAGAGCTTCAAAAAGTGTTCTAAGTGATGCATGTGGTTGATGCTGACAAAGTTGAACTGGCTAGTTACCAACTCAAGGGTGTGGCCAGACTTTGGTTTGATCAATAGAAGAAGGGTAGAGGAGAGGATGCCCCAACGCTGACTTGGCAATGTTCGAGGAAGCTTTTGGGCAATGTTTGAGGAAGCTTGGGCATTTCTTCTCAAGGGAACGAAAAGAATCCAAGGTAAGAGAGTTCTTGAATTTGAAATAGAGATCTATGACTATGCAAGAGTATGGGTTGAACTTCACTCAACTATCTCGCGATGCTCCGTGGTTGGTAATATGATGGGAAGGATAAGAATGTATGTGGATGGGCTGAACAGGTGATCGAAAAGAGATGGGAGAGGAGTAATGCGTGTGAGTGATATGGATATTGAGAGACTGATGACCTTTGTACAACAAGCTGATGAGGAGAGGCAACATGATAGAGAGGAGTTCAGAAGTAAGAAAGCTAAAATATCTAGCCATGAGGTTGGTAAGAAGGCTAATAGAAGGAGATTTTAGACGGGGCCAGCACCATCATCTGTTAGTGCACTTGCGCCTAGAATCAAGAATGATTAGAAGTCCCAGAATGTTGGAGCCCATGGATCTCAGTCACAAGCTAGTGTAACTCAAGGTTCATTGGGTAAGCCAGCATGTGAAAAGTGTGGTAAATTGCACATGCGGCAATGTCATGAGGGGAGTGATGTATGCTACAAGTATGGCCAAGTGGGTCACTACCAAAGAGAATATCCAAAGTGGGCTGACCGGGCTCAATCTTCTACACTAGCCTTGCTAGCTAGAGGAAATTAGAGAGGTACTACGTCAGGAGCAAGCATAGCTACAAACCATATGTATGCCATGGGTAGTCGTCATGATCAGGAAAACTCCCCAGATGTTGTGATAGGTATGATTTGAGTCTTTTCTCTTGATTATTTTGTTTTGATGGATCCTGGTGCCACATCATCTTTTGTAACTCCTTATGTGGCTAGTAGATTTGATAGTACCCTGGAGAGTTTTCTTGAACCCCTTGATTTTTTACTCCAATAGGTGAGTCTGTTCGAGCTGAGAGAGTCTATAAAGCTTGTGTAGTGTCCGTCCATCATAAAGATACTATCATTAATTTGATTGAGTTAGAGATTAGTGATTTTGATGTGATCATTGGCATTAATTTACTTTATGCCTGTTATGCCTCATGTCGATTGTAGAGCCCAAACTGTTAAGTTTCTATTCCTGAATGAATCGATTCTAGAGAGGAAAGGTGATTATGTAGCACCTAAGGGAAAGTTTATCTCATATTTTAGAGCCAAAAAGCTGATTTTCAAAGGATGTATCTTCCACCTTGTGAGAGTTAAATATGATGAGGTTGAGTCTCCTACTCTGAAGTCCATCCTGATTGTGAATGAGTTTCTGGAAGTGTTTCCTGAGGACCTGCCTGGAGTCCCTCCGGATAGAGAGATTGACTTTAGGATTGATGTTTTTCCCGGTACCCATCCTACCTCAATTCCACCTTATAGGATGACCCCCGCTGAGTTGAAAGAACAATTGAAAGATCTGTTAGAGAAAGGATTTATAAGATCGAGTATTTCTCCTTGGGGTGCCCCTATCCTATTCGTGCAAAGAAAGATAGGTCTCTCAGAATGTGTATTGACTACAGGTAACTGAACAATGTTACCATAAAAAATAAGTATCCTCTCCCAAGGATACATGATTTCTTTGACCAACTTCAGGTCCCTCTTATTTCTCAAAGATAGACCTCAGATCTGGCTACCATCAGCTGAAAGTAAGGGAATATGATATTCCAAAGTAGCCTTTAGGACTAGATATGGCCATTTTGAGCTCTTGGTCACGTCCTTTAGGTTGACGAATGCACCTGCAACTTTTATGGATTTGATGAATAGGGTGTCCGAGCAATAACTTGATATCTTTGTGATTATGTTCATCGATGACATTTTGGTGTATTCGAGAGATACGAAAGAGAATCCTAATCACCTCATAATTGTCCTCCAAACACTTAAGGACCATGTGTTGTATGCAAAATTCTCGAAATATGAATTCTGGCTTAAGTCAGTCGCTTTTCTAAGCCATGTTACATCGGGTGATGGTATTCGAGTGGATTCCCAAAAGATTGAAGCATTTCAGAATTGGCCTAGATCGACCTCTACGACGGACATAAGAAGTTTCCTGGGGTTGGCAGGCTACTGCCACAGATTTGTTGAGGGATTTTATTCCTTATCCGCACCATTAACTAAATTGACTCAGAAAAAGGTCAAATTTCAGTGATCTGATAAGTGTGAGAAAAGCTTCCAAGAGTTGGAGACAAGACTGACTATTGCACTAATTTTAACCTTGCCCGAGGGAATAGAGAAGTTCGTAATCTATTTTGATGTTTTGAGAGTTGGATTGAGATGTGTGCTAATACAGAGGGGGAAAGTGATAGCCTATGCTTCCAGACAACTTAATGTTAATGAGAAGTACTATTTGACCCATTATCTTAAGTTGTCAACGATGGTGTTTTCACTTAAAATTTGGTGCCACTACTTGTATGGAGTGATGTGGATGTGTTCACTGACAAAAAAGCTCGTAGTATGTGTTTAGTTAGAAAGACTTCAACCTACACCAGAGGAGATGGTTGGAGTTGCTCAAGGATTATGACATGAGCATTCTCTACCATCCAGGTAAAGCTAATATCGTTATTGATGCTCTTAGCAGGTTTTCAATGGGTAACACAGCCCATGTCGAAGAAGGAAAGAAGGAGATAGCTAAAGAAGTGCATCAATTGGCTCGATTGGGAGTTCAACTTGAGGTGAATGATGAGGGAGGAGTTAATATTTAGAATGAGTGTGCTTCATCCTTAGTGGCAGAGGTGAAAGTAAAGCAAGATCAAGATCCTGTCATACTCTAATTGAAGGAGGCTATCCATAAACAGAAAGTGATAGTCTTCTCTAATAGGGAGATATAGTGTTGAGATACCATAGTAGATTGTACGTTCCAAATGTTGATGGGGTTCGAGATAGGATAATGGTTGAAGCTCATAGTTCTAGATATTCCATTCATCCTAGCTTTACCAAGATGTACCACGACTTGAGAGAAGTCTATTAGTGGAGTGAAATGAAGAAGTATATTGTTGAGTTCGTTGCAAAGTGCCCGAATTGCCCACAAGTTAAAGTTAAGCATCAAAGACCACGTGGATTAGATCAGAACTTTAAGATCTCAGAGTGGAAGTGGGAGATGATCAATATAGACTTCATTACTGGTCTACCGAGGTCTCGAAAGCAACATGATTTGATATGGGTGATTTTAGATACGATGACTAAATTGGCTCACTTTTTAGCAGTTAAGACAACCAACACTGCGGAGGAGTATGCCAAGTTGTACATCGAAGAGATTGTGAGTTTTCATGGAGTTCCCTTATCTATCATCTCGGACAGAATGAAATCATGCACTGGTGTAGGAATAAGAGACCACCTTTAGTCATACTGTGGAATTATGTACTTTATATCCTTTTTATTACTTTACTTTTCTTTACTATATAATCTATGCACAACATATAATACAATGACCAGTTGATCACTTTCATCCACAAATTGATGGCCAGGCAGAGTGTAAAATTCAGACGTTAAAGGATATGTTAAGAGACTGTGTTTTTTATTTCAAGGGAAATTAGGATGATCACCTACCAATGATCGAGTTTGCATATAAGAATAGTTATCATGCAAGCATTCATATGGCTCCCTACGAAGCTTTGTATGGGAGGAGATATAGATTACCAATTGGGTAGTTCGAGGTTAGATAAGTGGAGTTAATTGCACCTGATTTTATCCATCAATCAGTGGAGAAGGTTAAGGTCATTAAAGAGAGGTTGAAGACTGCACAGAGCCTCCAGAAATCCTATACCGATGTGAGGAGAAGAGACTTAAAGTTTGAAGTAAATGATTGGGTATACTTGAAAGTGTCACCTATGAAGGGTGTCATGAGATTTAGGAAGAAGGAGAAATTGCGTCCTAGCTATATTGGTCCCTACCAAATTGTGAAGAGGATTGGGAAGGTTGTTTATGAGTTGGAGTTGCCTTCCAAGTTAAATGCAATCCACTCCGTATTCCATGTTTCGATATTGAAGAAGTGTTTGGGAGATTCTACCTTGGTGATCCCTGTTAAGAGTATTGGAGTGAAGGATAGTTTGTCCTACGAAGAGATTTCGGTCCAAATCCTTTATCGTTAGTACGCAAGCTGAGGACCAAAGAGATATCCTCAGTCAAAGTCTTGTGGAGAAACCAATTCATTGAGGAAGCCATATGGGAAGCTGAGGAAGAGATGAGAGTTAAATATCCGCACCTATTCGTTCCCAATGATGTAAACTTTGAAGGTAATTTATTTACCCTTAACTTACATTGATTGAACTATTCTTGAGTTGATTGTCTATTCTCGAGTTCGAATAGAAGTGATTGAGATTGATGAAGAGTCGAGAGTTTGATTGATAGATGTGAATGTTGAGATGAGTCTTGAGTCTATTCGTGCCTTAATACCCACTTTTACTCATCATTCAAGGACGAATGATCCTAAGGGGGAGATGATGTAATACCCGATAAAATTACCAAAATACTCCTAGAGGAGAGGTATGAACATAATGCGTCTTCCCATGCCCCTTTTGCAAATTTGAGACAGGATATGCGATCAATATAAAAAATTAAGTGAGAAAATGATCTTGGTTGATTTTTAGAGCGACCAGATCAAAAGATAATTTTTTTATCCAAAATGCAAAAATAGTTTCAGTGCGTGATAGAGGTGAGTCGCGCCCTTATCGTGGATATGCCTTATATTTTTTCATTTTTTTAAAGAATTGGAAAAACTCGTTCAGAAAATATTTGGAGAAAAATATACATGTGCGCCCCCATTCAGTATCGCAGACTGGGCCATTCCATGTCACGCCAAAGTCCTATTAAGATGGACTGGCACCCATTGCCGACAATGCTTAGGAGAATCAATATATAACTATGCACTTACTGTAAACATTATAAGGGGTTTCCATATTCACCATGCATTCAAGAAGGTAGACAATAATAACAAGCCAAAAGGAAATGCATATGACCAGGCCGTTGGAGCCACAATGTCTAAAGTATGAGACATTAGATAGTCTACAAAGCCCCTAGATAAGAAACAGTATCTGATAAGTGTTGGGACAGGCCCCATCTCATGACTAACTATACAATATAAAATATAATTTCTAGATGCACAAATCCCCGAACCAACTTAGACCTGAGTAACAGCAGTTGGATATCATGTACTCCTACTAGGGAGATCTACTAGCATCTGTACCTGCAGCATGAATGCAGGTCCCCCACAAGGGACATCAATACAAGATAATATACTGAATATGTAATGTAGGAAGTACTGTATATGAAGTAAGAACTCAAATGAAATCATGCACTGGTGTAGGAATAAGAGACCACCTTTAGTCATACTGTGGAATTATGTACTTTATGTCCTTTTTATTACTTTACTTTTCTTTACTATATAATCTATGCACAACATATAATACAATGACCAGTTGATCAGTGGTAAATCAATATCGGGATTGACCCATGTTAGGCTTTTCTTTCACCGCTGGGATACCCCCCCGTAATATGGGATTAGCCCATGTTAGGTGATTCTTCCACCCCCAGGCTACCACCCATCAATAAGCAGCTTCACTTTATCTTTTGTTTACTTTTGAGATGATTCTTTTGGTGGTCATAATATTTGAGTTATAGGACCATAGATATAGCATATGACATGTAAATAATCATACAAGATAATACCATAATGAAAGGAGTAGGTTGCACAAATAATGAAATGCATAGGAGATGAAACAACACATGAACTTTGTTTAGTAGAAAGAACTTGTGCATCTTAGTATCCAAGTATGCATGCAGATTTGCAAATGACTATGTATAGGAGCATATAAACATATGAAAGAGTGGAGACACGGTTATTAGTTGTGTCAAAGTTGGTAAGTGCCTTTATGTGCCAAGGAAGAATCTAGATTTCATGCCAAGTAATACAAAATCGAGTAGCCTTACATACCTCGTTGTACGACCTTATTATTACCTCGAAGTAAAATCCTTTTTCCCCAAACGCTTATCTACAATAGAGTAGGTGATAAAAATAATATTAGCAGCTAATAAACATATCTTGGCAGCCCAATATCATAAAAAAATAAAACACACGGGCAGTAAGCGTGTAATTATCAACCCGAGCGTATTTTTTCAATCTTTCTGCCTCTAATCATATTTTTAATACACATTCTCATATACATATCATGTACAGCTTGTTTTAGTTCCATAACAGTCTCACAACATCCCACAAATCACAGCACAACACATAACAATTATACACAACACACAAGTAGGCAACATAACATTACATCCTTTCGCTACATTTCGACGTCAACAATCCCAAACCTGTTCCAACTTTAATCAAACTATTCCTACCATATTTACACACAAAAACAGTTCTAAAATAGTTCAAAAATAATTCTAAAGTATATGGAGAATATGAAACAACAATCACGAATTATCAGCCCACAAGTTTCTACTAGGAGCATAATTATGATATCATACAAGAACTTATCTTTGCGGAAGACACAAATAGTGCAGCAACCTTGATACATCATTACAGAGCTAAAACTCATTAAAATAGCAACCTCCCTTCATAATCAAGCTAACCAAGACGAGAAAAATTTTCAAATAAACAAGAAAAGCGTCCAACAACCTTTGCAACATATGTTGTCCAAAATTTCAGCACAAGTATAAGCAACCTAGTTCTCTTATTTTTCATGAACAAATCATACTAAACACATAGGTATGTTTAGTTACCTTTACTTCAAGGTGTAGGGCTTCTCCAAGAACCCTAAAACTCTCTTGTGGCTACTTTGTAAAGTTAAGAAAGTGTAGAGAGAAAGCTTTGTGAAAGCTGATTTTTTATCTATGTTAAATAACTTGAAGGAGCTATTTTCAATCCTTTTTAAAGGGGACTCTTGGACGACTTACTTATGTATTTTAAACCTTATATTATCAAGGTGGTGATGCAGTAGCTTGGCCCTTTCACTTGGGCCTAAATAGGTTCAAACTTGATGGGTCTTGGCTGCCCACTTTTCTCTTTTTTCTTAACTTAGTTTGGGTCCAAATCATCAAGTGGGTTATGATGTAATTGGGCCCTTTTATTATTCATCTTTGGCTGTAAATATTTTTCATTTATGATGTTGAAATACAGGCTACAGTGATCTCCTCAATTTTACTTAAAACTTGTATACACTCGACCTTCTTAAGCGTTAGACGTGCATATCGCCCTATAATTTGAGATTCAAGCACTTTTAAAAATGGGCACTAATTTGACCAAGTCATATCATTTTTCATGTGTAGGTCTAGTACACGTAGGATGTGCGGTGTTACATTCTGGGTTGAAATTTCTCTTTTAATTTCAAGGGGCATTTCGAAGAATTTCTAACCCCTCCTGAACTCAATACATGATCAAATTAGGTCATTTTGAGCATAAAAAGGGTCTTAAACCCCATTCTAAGTCCTTTCTAAGTCTTGGAGAAAGTTAGAGCTTGAGAGAAGAGAAGAGAAGAACGTAAGATTGGAGAACTCAAGGAGAATTCTTGAAGGTTGATCATAAAAGCTTCATCCCAGGTATGTAAGGCTAAACTAAAAGCATGAGATTGTTCTCTCATGTGCCACAAAGATGGTCATAGAAGAGTTGAAAGTCTAATGACTCTACATACATTATTCTTGACAATTTTTCTTGAAAATTATATTAATTACATATATTTTCGTATGTTAATGATCATCATAAACTTGTTTTTCCTGATTTGAATACTTTTCATGAGATATTGAATAACCCTATATGTAACTTTTGAAAGCATGCATGAATGACCTTAGGGGTTGAGTCTAGAGTCTTGATTTGATAATATCGATTGTGATTGTGATGTGAGAATGATGATGAGCTGATCGAACTTGACGGTCCTATAAGTCTTCGTAAATGAACTCTAATTATTTGTCTATTCGAGTGTTTCATAATGATTGTTCTAGGCCTTCAGCTATTGATTGAGATGTTGATTGATGAGAAGATAAGAGTCTCTATGAGACTGATTGAATGATGAGAGCCTCCACGAGGATGATTGAGATAGTTTGATTGGGATGGATTATCTTATGAGTATTCAGTCTTGGGAGGAGTATCGAGCACCGAAAGAGTAAGGGTTAATCCAACTCGTACTCGTTAAACTAGGTAGCCAAGCATATGTGAGAATTAGGACCATCACATTATGTTAAGGTTCTCTATAAATAGAAGCCCCTGAAAAAATAGAGAATTTGTAAATTGTCGTCTCCATTTTGAACTTGTCCATTATGATTTCGATTCGTTCTCTACCTAGCAAGTACGGAACGATTGCAGCAATAACGGTGGCTTGTTGTACAATTACTGGCTCATAAGTGATTGTTGTCAGATAAGAGAAACTCCCACACAAAGTTCCCGCATTGAGTACTCTGAGTCGAGATGAGATGAGATGAGTTGAGTCTAATTTGATTTATGAGAGTTGATTGGTTGATTGGGTCACTTGTCTATTCTTTATTCTTATTTGAGATAGACATTTGATATGTTGATTGGCTACTATTCAAAGTTGATGATTGTTCCAGATTATTCTACTTGTTTTTGTTTCATTCAACTATTTTACATACTGTACATTCCACGTACTAATGCCACTCGACGCTGCATCATTTTATCTTGCAGATACAGGGATTAGAGATCATCAACAGACGCATCATTGAGGATCTGAGATGTTCAACTCATTGGTGAGTCTCCCCTTCTTTGAAGGATTCATCATACTTATTTCATCTTGCTTTAAAGTTAGATTTGAATAGCTTTATTTTGATTGAGGTAGTCATGAGTCTGTCATTAACATCACTTAATAGTGACAGAGGCTTTATAAACTAAAATTGAATGTTGATTATGAAGATTGTTGAGCAAGTTTTTTCTACTAATCATTTTATTTATTATCTTCTTTTGAGACTAGATGTTAAAGTGCTAATTTACTTCCTTATGTCTTCTGTTGATTAGTAAAGGTTATTGATTGAATGGATGTGACAAGGCCAAGTGATTCGCTTGAGGACTAGCAATAGTTTTCACGCGCTGATCACGTTTTGAGTACCCTCCCTAAGCGTGACAGGTGTGCTGAAAATTGTTATTATAAGCAAATTCAACTAAAGGCAAATAAATATTCAAACTTTCACCAAAATAAAAAATTCAAGCTCTCAACATATCCTTTCATATTTGAATAATATGCTCAAACTATCCATTATTTATCTTGTGGGTGAAATATAATATTGAAATCTACTTGCTTACTCTATGCTTTTTGAAAATATCTCAAAAAATGTGAAGTGGATTATAATCCCCTGTGAACTCCATGAGGTTGAACAATATCATTCATAATTATTTGAACATATCTCACCCCACTATATTTATAGTCTATATTGATAAAAAAATGTGTTGATTTTATTTATCTATCTATAGTTATCCAATCAAAGTCAATCTCTAAGAATTCGTAACAGATCAACCACAAAATTCATAATAACTCTCTCCTTCCCACTCAAAAATTTAAATCTCTTGTAATAAGCATGCAGGTTATTAATGCCCGACTTTAACCTGTTGTCAAATTTCCGTTAATATAATTCGTACATATTAACAAATTATACAAATTTATATCTCGACAACAAACTACTTAATATAATATCTGTTACGCAAACATTCGGACGAATTAACGCAAACTGCTCAGCTCATATGACAGGTTTACTAATTTGTCAAAGAAGTTTTTGAAGAATAATAGATCACATTTATGCCGGTAGAAAAAGAAAAAAAATGAAAAATGAAAGCAGCAGGCAAAAGGAAAAAAGTAAGGCTAGTGAAAACATCACAACCAAAAAACGTTCCCCTACACGTTAAGCCGCAGAATACAAATTCTAAGGTAGGAATGACAATACAACATCATCCAAACACAATACAAAGTTGTACAAATTAAACAGCGTTGGCCTAAAATCTAGAAAATGATTACATTCAAAATATGGCAACCAAAACAGCCTCTCCAAGAACATGACCCTCTACCGCTTCTACTAGTTTATCCTTCGTCACCTGCCCAATCATCCAAAAAACCACATTAATTACTCAAAAAAGTTTTTAAATTTATTGATTCTCCACTATAATTTTTTATTAAAAATTTTAAATTGGAGTAGGTGAAGGGAAATGGTGGGGAATTGAACCCTCACCATCTCGACAAGGCGAAAGTTTGTAATAAACCAACTAAACTATTAAGATTCCCGATAAATTATTAGCCGTACGTATTGAGTGAAAAGAAAGTTACTCAACTCTTGAGTTATCCTCCGATGCGTGTATAGGTGTACGTGAATCGTACTACACTTCTCAAATATGGATTCGGAAACTTAGTTCATTCTCGATTTCAATATATTTGGCCTAGCTTGATTTGACATAAAATTTGCAAATATTTTTAAATTATGTGATTTTATAATCTTAAAATAGAAATATCTCAAATGTATCAAAATTTCTTTAATTTGTTATTCATGTCACATGAAAAATGAAATTAAAAAGTGGCTAAAAGGAGAAAAATAAATATGGAATTATTATATTACAATAATTCAAAATAAGAGCGATTACATAATTTAAGTCACCCCTTAAACAGCATACTCCCCGTTTTAAAAAATAACCTCGTTCCTAAAAGATGACCTATTGTAATTTGACTTAATACAGAGCTTAAAAATGAAGAAGGTTTTTTGATTTTGTGATCATAAATTAAAATGTTGTCAAATGTATCAAAATATTATTTAATTTTTAATTTTGTAACGTTAATATGTCATATGAAAAATGTTTGCAAAACAAAAAATCAATTCTTTTTTAACCGAACAATAATAAAGAAAAATGAAGTTGAAAAGGGGAGTATTGAATTATACCAAATTTGAGGATTACCTTGTTCCCAAGATTGAGCTCCTCATCCAAAGCAAAAAGCTTGAACTCAAATCTATGACCATGATTTGGCAACTTAGGTCCACGCCATCCAGGGACTTTTTCGTCATTATGCCCTTCTTTGATATGAGCATAATCTCCACCTAACTCCTCTCTTTTACCTGAAAATCCTTCTGGCAGACCTTTTAAAGTTGGTGGAATATTAGTCACCACCCAAACAACCCATGGCACAAGAGGTTCATTTGGGTCAGGTGCATCAATATCTTGGACCACTAGTGACAAACTTTTAGTCCCTTGTGGCAAATTGTACCATTCTAATGGTGGTGATAAATTCCTTTGAGCACCTTGCCCTTCATCTGTGTACTTTCTAGGTAATTTTCCTTCATGATTTATGCTTGGTGACACTAGCCTAAACTCATCACTTGCATCTGCCATTTTGTTTTTTTCTTTAGATGGATTTGTTGGATGAGGCTAAAAATAAATAAGGAATAAAGGTGATGAGGAGTGGTGAAGGGATTTGTGACATTTGTGTTAGCATGACAAGTTACACGTTACATCATACGTGTTTCAAGTCACTTGTGTTCAGTGGACACTTCTCGAGCCATTACGTTTTCTCCGTTATTCTATTCTCCTTTTGGATCTGCCAAAGTTTTGAAAATTAATTTTTTATAAATAAGCTTTGTTTCGAT
>DF358609.1:101661-117621 GCA_000787875.1 Solanum virginianum
CGGTTATTATTATAAGAAATTGATTACGTGAGGAATTTAAATCTGACATTTTAGATCACTTAGACTAGTTCTGAGATATTTTTAAATAAATCTTATGCTTGAATTTAAGGAAAAAAATAAAATTAGTTTTTGTGTAATAGTGTATAAGCTTATATATTATTTATTATTAAGTATATAAATCTCTTGTAGTTTTATATAATGTGGTACGTTAAATATATAATATTGTACATCAAGTTTTTAAATATTTTGGAAAAATAAAATATTAAAGGTTTGTATATTGATGTATAATGAATATATATTTTCGTATACTAAATTGAATTTTGGACTAAACATTTATAAAGAAAGCTTTGCACTATATTTTTGCAATATGTATATAAATTGTAGGGCATTTTACAAAAAAATTATACTTTTTAGAGCTAATTTTAATTAATATCAATTTTTTTAAAATTATCAAAAATTTCTTCTTTTTGATACGAAAAATGAAATTAGTGATACATGTCGAAAAGGTAGGAGCATTAAGAGATTTTCATTATGATAAATAAAGAAGTAGAAATTGTTAATGTTATATCAATAAGTGTTGTAGTTTTGTATTATTTAAAGAATTTTTGTAATTTTTAAAAAAATAGAAATTTTTGATAATTATATAAATATATATTGTGTATTTATGTAATTTTTAGTAATTGCATTCTCTGTGTAACAAAAACACATAGTTCGAAATACCCAAACCTAGTCCAAAGTTGAACTTTAAAGTTCCAATCCAATTCAAGCTTTATTTTGATTTTAATCTTCAATTTGAAAATTAAATACTCAAATCCAAATCTAAATTTTCATATTCAACTCTAACAACTCCAAACACCCACCCCAATAATAAAAACTTCTTTTGTTTGTTATTTTTTAAAATTTAAATTTAAACACAAATATAAAATAGTTTTTAAGCTTAGTTCACCAAGTTGAGGGGTGTTTTAAGCCTATCAATAGTTTAGGAACGAAACTAATAATTTGTGCCAAGTTCGACAGTATTTTTAGTACTTCTCTCTTTTTCTAATTGTATCTATTAAAAAATTAAAAGTTAGCATTTAAATAAAATTGACAAATTAAACGAAATAATTTAAACTTAATAAGAATGTGCCAAAAAATTAGAAGGCATTTTTGTACCCGCCTAACAACGCAAGCTTATGCTAAATCTGGTCAAACTTACTTTTAAACTCGTCTTAACTTATAAAGTGTTTGGTAATTTTCAAAATAGTTTTAAAAAGTTAAAATTTGCTTAAAATAAGTTAAAAGTTAAAAACAGCACCCCCCAACTTTTTATTTTTTAGCTTAAAAGTTATTCTAATTTGACAAAAAAATTACCTTTTTACCATAATTTTTTTTATATTTCCAAAAATATTCTTAGCTAAAGTAACCCTAATTACTCTCTCCCCTCTCATTATTTCAATTCAAACCACAGTCCAGCACTCTTCTGCTCTTCGAAATCATCGTCCAGCAGTGTTCTTCTCGTCGCTGCTCTTCTCGCGCACTCTCTCTTACCAAAGCTTGGGTTCTCTTCCTCTGCTGCCATCAATGTAAGTTTCACTATTTCTTTTATTTTCATTAGTTTTTACTGCAATTGAATATCTCAATCATGTTTTGATTTCGATCGTGGAAAAAGAGTCATCTTAAAATTTCATGTGATCTATCCAAATAATATATTTTAAAATTTTAAAATAAATTTTGTATATATAATAAGTTTATATTGATATTGAATTAAAATATAAATTTATTTTACTTTATTTTATTTTTTTTGGACAAAAAAATCTTAAAGTAATCAGTTTTTATAATGTTAATAGCTTGAAAGGTATTTCAAACATTTTTAATTAAAAAAAAGTTTAACAACACTTATGTGTCAAACACATTAACAACTTTTTTTCAATTGTAACACTTTTATCCAAACACATAACTGCTTATTTTTCAAATAAATTTTAGTACTTTTAAAAAGTGCTTCTACAGTACTTTAAAAAGTGATTGTAAAATACTTTTTAAAAGCTACTTTTTTCAGCTAAGTCAAACAAGCTCCAGGTATGTTTGTATAATGTAGTCTTGAAATTTTGATGGTAAAATCTTTTCATATTCCTCAATTAGTTAATTGCATTCCTTTCAACTTTTCATTATTTAACAAAGTACATTGCATTTCTGTATTAATTGAAAGTTTGGTGTTGATCTGTTACAGTTAAAAGAAAGAAATAATTTAATGGTGTAATAGTGAGATCGTTTTACCGTTAATAAAAGGTTTTGAATTTGAGCTTTACAGTGTATAATTTCAATTTAGTAGGGACTCCTATATGAATTTGAAATACCAAGTGAAAATAAAAAAAATAAAAAAAGAATAGGATTCATCTATTTTAACACACAATGATTGAATAATTAAGTTGGCATGCTCATGAATATTGACTATTAAAGTAGGATTGTTGAACTTCATTTTATTCCCCTTTTATGTAATTCAAATATTACTATTTAATTAGATTTTAATTTATGTAAATAAGTATTTTAATTACGTTTTGATTTAGTATAGTGATAAAATGATAATTCAATTTTATAATTTAGAATTTTTAATTTTTAATAATATATGATGATGTATAATTTTCTATCATTATTCAGTTAACAAAGATTGAGGTCATAGTAGTGCCAAATGAGTAGGTTTATAAATAATTCATCCGTTCATTTTTATTTGTGTACTGTACTATTTGGGATATTTATACTTATCCGATTTATATAAATAATTCATTATGTTATGTCTATTTTACTTCTTTACTATTAAATATTAGTGTTCATTTTTCTATATTTAGATAACTTATATTTAATAGAGGTGGTTTCGTAAAAGGAAAAATTACACGAATCGACAAAGAATCACTAGCAGTTAAGTAATATGGTTATAGTTTTGATTAATTATATATAATGGGTATATTTTTAAAAAAAATTGTCATAGTAAATAGACCCCACCAATCAAGTTTGTATAAAATCAAAACATTACAAAAAAAAAAAAACAACTCAAAACATCCACCTATACAAATTCATAATCTTTAAATTTTCTCCTTCCTAATTTTCTGAAACGCCTAAAAAATGTGCTTCGAAAATTTCGCCGTGTCATGTCTAGGCCCTAGTCTTGGGTCGTGACAATCTTGGTATCAGAGCACTAGGTTGTTAATGGTCCTCGAAGTCCAATACACCGTATCGATTAGAGTCTTATTCAGGGTTGTGAAGTGCGCCACTGATATCGAATATCCGACTTCATATTCTCGATGAGGGAGAAAAATTGAGTGGGATATGGGTACAACCCAGAATTTAGAAGACCCGTAGCAAAAAATAATTTTCGCAAAGTAGTGTTTGTCCGTACCCAGGCCGCGACGTTCTTGGGGCGTGGATCAGTATTAATTTTGCCTTCGCGTTGCGGGGCAGACGTTGTCCAGTGTTGATTTTTTCTCAATTTTTCTGTGTCGGCCAAGGGCATTAGGGTCATAGCTCTATGTCCACTTATGCGTGAAAACACCCATCTCAATCTTCCTTTTTATGAAAATTGCATGTTTTCAAGTTGTATTACTTATGATCTCTTATTATGAAATATGAGCATGATTTATGTTGGGGGTTTTATCAAGTATTGTTGATTACTCATGATATTCTATTTTAAGCTTACACTATGAGTTGATCTTTGTCCATTGAGACTATGTATGTTTTTAGATATGAAACTATGATCTATTATGAGTTTTGATGATGGATTTCAAGGAACCCTACATGATGAATTGATTATGTCTATTGAGAGTATACATATTTTAAGCTGTGAAACTATGAACTATTATAAGCTTTTATGATAAAATTCAAGGTACCCTACATGAGGGCTTTACTACATGTTGGTGGGTTGATTTGCATTAAGTTTTCTCATCTTATTTCACTCTCAAATTGCATGATTTTGAACTAGTATCATGAACATACCAAGTATTTGATAAAATATCAAGTCAAGAATTCTCAAGTTTTTGATGATCGATTGCATGATTTTGCAAGTCTCAGTTATTGATGAGTTATTGAGTTCTTATGCTAAGGTTTATACTCTTATGAATTGTAAGGCCTACTAGATGGGATTATGAACTATGTTATATGCCTAACCCGCTAGTACAAGACCAATTTCTACATGAAGGGGTTATGAACTATGTTAAATGCCTCACCCTCATGTACAAATCAATACTACTTACTATCTTATACTCACATGAAGGGGTTATGAACTATGTGGTACGCCTCACCCTCATGTGCGATTCAATATTATGTATTATCTCATGCTTACTTACATGTAGGGGTTATGACCTATTACCCTATTACCTACTAGAAGGGGTTATGACCTATGCTACATCCCTCACCCTCTAGTATAAGGTATTTGGATGATCTAATTATGTCACTTTATTGTGCTAAACAAGTTATGCAAGTATACTTATTTTCAAGCTTGTTCCATCCTATGCATTGATTACGCATGGCATAGTGAGCTTATGTTCATTGATTATGATTAAGCATTTTGTTATTTTTGCTTATGATTCTTGTTGCATTGCATCCCGCATACTTAGTACATTCAAACGTACTAATGCATACTTTATGCCTACATGATATCACCATGTAGAGATTGGAGCTCCATTTGATCATCATCCTCCTACACGTGGCTAGTTTGGTTTTTGTGAAGAAATCTAGTTGGTGAATTCTCAATTTCGTGGGTGATATCTATTCTCATTCATGCTTTATAGGGACTTGCTCTTATGTTGAATACTTATTAGATAAGGGTGAGCCCAGGAAGTGTCTTGGCCCCCGCTCCATTCTATGTAGAGGTGTTGTTGGACATTATGTCATGGTTTGTCTATGATTTTGGAGATTGACTTTTCTTATGCTATTGTTATTATGAAAGGTTTCCCTTAGTCCCTTTTCCCTTTTTCATTTATTTGACTGTTGTGCTTGTTTAATTTGCTTCGGCAATTAAGGATGTGTACACAATATGTTAAGAGGCTTGTTTGGGTTGTCTTCAGGTTTCTCATTCGCCGTGTCATGTCTAGGCCCTAGTCTTGGGTCGTGACAATCTTGGTATCAGAGCACTAGGTTGTTAATGGTCCTCGAAGTCCAATACACCGTATCGATTAGAGTCTTATTCAGGGTTGTGAAGTGCGCCACAACTATGAATGGGAGGCTATGAGATGTTTTAGGAAATGTTTCACTTCTTCATGGTCTATATCGTAATTTAGGTGTAAGATAAGACTTTTTCCCCTTAACGAATGCTCTTTTCTCTTCTAGATCATGCCGCTAGAAAGAGGAAAACCAAGGAGGGCCCGTGCACCCAAGGGGCAACTGGCTTACCCCGCTCCTAAAGATCCTCATGGAGGGGCTACCGAAGTTGAGTTCTAAAATGTCATTACTATGTTGGCTCATGCTATGACCAACCAATTGAATCAAGGGGCCCAAGCTTCTCAAGTCCATACTCCGACCTCAAGAGTAAGGGACTTCACTAGGATGAACCCTCTAGAGTTTTATGGGTCCAAGGAGGAGGAAGACCCCCAAGAGTTCATAGATGAGATATATGAGGTGCTAACCATTATGGGGGTGAATTCGGAGGAAAAGGCGAAACTAGCGGCCTATCAACTTAAAGGTGTAGCTCAAATTTGATTTGTTCAACGGAAGATATAGAGGGAAAATCACGATGTTATTCCTTGGGAGGAGGTCAAGGCCGCCTTCCTCAACCAGTTCTTTCCTATTGAGTTTATTTTTCAATTAAATTTTTGAGCTTAATTGCTCATTTTATTAAAAAGCAGAATAAAATTTTACATGGTCTGTATACAAAATAGGAAAGCCCAAGCATCTCATCCCTTTAAAACTATCCCACCCTATTAAGTACACTTTAGCTACCGTACTAGTCCACTTATCTACTCTTCTCCTAGAAGTTTCCAAAAACTTCCCAATGTTAACCCTGTGGAAATTTCTGTTCATCGTTGTTCTTCTCCTCCATGGTCGCCGACCCAATTGCGATGTGTTTTCTAGTGTACGTCCAGCCTTCATTAGGGGTAAGCATCTTCGTCTCTTTGTCTCCCTTCTCTGTATCTCCTTCATTTGGTTTATCTTCTTATCTTGTATCCTTCATTTATAGTCAGATCTGTTGTCATTCGCATCTCCTCTAAGCAGGGTATCAGGCTCACGTTCTTCATCCATATCCAATGAGTAATCTTGTCTACCTTTGTATCATTGTTGCCTTGGTATTCTCACCAGCCACTTGGTCATTTCCTTACAGCTATAGAGATGCTGACAAGGAACCTCCTTCTTAGCATGTCGTGCTGATGAGGTTGTAAAGGTCACTTTTTGGGGCACCTGATTTTGTGAATTTCCATAGCACATTTTTTTTATTTTTCACAGTCCATTTTGTGTAAGTATTAGCTCGTATTATAAGTAGTGTAGATTGTGAAAACCCACTAAACTGTATAGCTGTGCTACTCATCTCTCCTGTATTTCTACAAACCACCATCTTGAATGTTGCCCACAGTATTGCCTTTTATATGTGAAGTCTTTAGTGCATTATTGTTTATTTCGTGTGACTCCCCACTCCGCTGATTGTTTATCTTTCTTGTTTTAATCCTTAAGGATGGGACTTGACTTTTATCCATGTTGACAAGTTTTCTGCATAGGCTAGGCATATCCAAAAACTGTTGATACAGTATGACCCCATTCCCATCTAAAGCTAGGTTTGCCAATGTGTCAGGTAGGGATGGCAACGGGGCGGAGCGAGGTGGGTATAGGGCGGGTTTAGAGCTATGTGGGGCGGGGTGGGTTTAAAGCTAAATGGGGTGAGTTGAAGTAGGTATTTTTTTAAAGTAATGCGGGGCGGGGGGGTGGGTTGCGGGTTTAAAAATCCAAATAGAAATTTGAAGAAATAAAATTTTTCTAATTAGTATATGCAGGAAACTAATACAAGATGGGACGAATTGCGGATTTAAAAAGTCAAATGGGAATTCAAAGAAATAAAAATCTTCTAATTAGTAAAAATTAAAGATATAAACTTTTTATATTAAATATTGACTTTAATTTTATTTTTTTCTAAAATTTAAACTAGACATGTCTGGTAAATTGTTAGTTGTTAAAATGTTAATTAGAAAATTTTAATTAACAATTAAGAAATAATTGTTAAAATGTCAACTAAAAATATTTAATTACCGAAAAAATTAAATTTAATTAAAAAATAAAAGAACTTTAAAATTTAAGTGGGGCGAGTTTATGCGGGGCGGGGCGAGTTGAAAATGAAAAAAATCATCATGCGGGTCGAGGCAGGGCGAGTTAAAAAATTTGCAGGTTGAGCTCAAATGCCCCTTTCTTAAGATTATCTCTTGTGTGCCTTTGATGTTGGTGTTAATGAAAAGGTAATGTTGATAATGACCCATTCTTATGATTGAAGTTAGGTTCACCATTTGAGCCCATTGTCATACCTAGTGTCAACTAGCTGATTAGCCTCCCAATAGGAATGTGCTACTTTGACTGTCTTATTTGCCATTATTTTCTATATCTCCTCTATGTCTGTCTTTACCTTCCATGGGACTTTCCATTCTCTGTAGATCATCTTCTGTAGCACCATGGAGTCAGTCTCCACTCTTACCTTATATCTACTAGTATTGCAACAGTATCTCCACCCCTGTAATACAGCTCTAGCCTCAGCTTTCATATTAGTCAACTCCCCCAACAACTTTGCTTCTGCATACACAAGGTTTCCAAGGTTGTTTCTTATGCAAAATGCATAAGAACTTTGTCTTATATTCCCTCTACATACACCATCTGTATTGCACTTTAGTCATCCCTCCTCAGGAAAGTTCTAAACCACTTGATTGTAACGACCCAAAAAAGTGCCCAAAAATGTGCCTCAAAAATGACTAAAATCGTAATTTCTATATATCTCAAAATTCATGTACATGATATCAAAAATACGACTTCATATTCATGTTCAGAGGGCAAAATTGAGTAGGAGATGGGTCTAACCCAAATTTTAGAACAACCGTAGCAAAATTCAAAATTTCAAGTGAACAACAAAAACAGTATACCTACGTACCCCTAGCGCGACACGGCTGGGAAGCGCCACTGCCTTATTATATACCCAGTTATTTTACTCCAGTCCAAGGCTTTTGGATCTTGGGCCTAAGCCTTCCCATACGTGAAAATACCTATACTTAGCCATATTTCACCATCATATCATACAAGACATTCCCCAATACTCTCTCAAACACTTAGACAAATATTTCACACAATTCAAGTGTCCCAAACTCACTTCCGGGTCTCAAGAAACTCATTCAAGACTCAATCTCTCATTCAAATCTAAGTCAAGCTTATTTATGTCGTTTGAGACCATCGTGGATCCCCTACATCAAGCCAAGTTCTAAAGAATTTCTATGGGCTAAGTTTTGCACATGTACCAGTAGGAGGGTCAACTTTAAAGGGGAATATCTCTTAGAACACAATGAAATGGGTGTCCCACAATCTACCAAATCAAAGCTCTTTGAATTAGTTTTCCAACGCACTTGGTTTCACCTTATTTAGACTTTGGATGAAGAAGTTATGCCTGTTTTCGTAGAACTTGTATGTGCAGGGGTATATAAAGGTTTTTACCAAATTCCGCCTCATTAATGACATTCCATAAATTTAGCCATTTCTATTGATATTTTGGGAATTCCTATGCTATCTTAACACCTCCTAAAGACCTAACCCTATTCCTAAAGATCAAATTCACTCCATCCAATTGGAATACACTCTCAAATCCTCTCAAGAGCCTCCATCAAAATCCCAATACAAATTCAAGGAAACTCAAGAGCAAGCTTTGGTTTCCAAGACCCACTTCCAAACTTTAATTCTTTTACAACTCAATTTCAAGAAATTTAAGGTCTAAGATATGTGGGTGTTTTATTCATGGGTACCTTTCACCCATGAAGCCCAATTTTCTATTTCTATAAAAATTACATGTTTCCAAGTTGTGTTGCTTATAGGTATTATTCATTAGAGATTATGATATTATACTATATTGGGATTTTATGAAAGTTCAATTGAAAATATATGATTACTCATTTTTAAGCCTATACCATGAGATGATTTACCTATTATGAGTATGCATGTTTTAAGCTATAGAACTATGATCTCTCTTGATATTTGATGAGGGTTTTCAATGTATTTTGGAAGATGGTATTACTAAGTATTGGTGGGCTGTTCTAAGATCAATTGTGACATTTGATGGAGGGTTTTGGTGTATATTACTTGAGGGTGTTACCAAATTCCTATTGATGGTTTTACAATGAATTTTCTACCATGATTTCACTCTTCAATTGCATGGTTTTACACTAGCATTTCACACCCGCCAAGTGTTTGATAAAATTCCTTTTTAAGATTCTTTAAGTTTTGATGATCTATTGGTTGAGTCATGATTAAAGTGACTTTATGATGATTATGAGCTTTCTAAAGATGTATTTAAATCATGAAAATATTGATGATGTTGTAGGGTCGGATTAAGTCCCTTTTTCTAAGATTATATCTCTTGTGAGCTTTTGACGTTAATGGTAATGCAAAGGATAATGTTGATAATGACCCATTCTTATGATTGAAGTTAGGTTCACCATTTGAGGTCAATAATGTTAAGAGCTACTCGTGCCATGTCTCTATGTTTATTGCAAGTTGGTAAAGTATGATTATCTTATATATTCCATGGGATTAGACTTAGTACCGAGTGGACTAAAGGCGAGTCCCCAAGTCCTAGAACTACATGCCACTGTAGGTGAAGGGATTAGAGGCGAGTCCCTAAATCTCTAAGAGGCAAGTACCCTAAACATGAGGGCTTGAGGCGAGTACCCGAGTTTGGGCTTGAGTTGAGTACCCGAGTCCAAGAACTAGAGATGAGTACCCGATTCACACTAGCCTTAATGGATCCACTTAGTCATTAGGAGGTTCATCTTGGCAAGTAACTTCCCCCTTTCTTCCTATGTAAGGTTAACATCGGGATTCCATATTGTAGCTCGCTTGGTCCTATGTTATGTCGGTTGGGGTTTCTTTCCACACATATATATTATATTCTATGTAAGATTAATGATTTGTAAAGCATGACTTACTTAAGCATTTGTCATACATGTCATATTGTTATTATGTTATCAATTGCTTATAATTATGCATTTTGATTATAATGTCTATCTGTTATTGCATTGCATCCCACATACTTAGTACATTCAAACGTACTAACGCATACTATATGCCTACATGATGTTACCATGTAGGAACCGGAGCTCCTATTGATTCGGGTGGGGGGTAGATGGATTGTTCAAGTTAGTTTTTGGTGAGTCCTCATGTCCGGGGATAATATCTATCTTCTTTCATGCTTATTTTTAGACTACATCTTGTATATTTAGAATACTTATTACTATGAGGGTGAGCCCGATTGCTTGTCTTGACCCCCGCTAAGTTCTTTGTCTAGAGGTGTTATTAGACAAGTTATGTATTATGCTTGAGCTTAACTCATTTATATTTTTTAAGTGTTTAACTCTTTTCCTTAGTCCTAATTTCCCTTGTTTATGTTTTTTATATTATTTTGTCTTACTTTTGTGACCAAGGATATATGTATGATATGCTAAGAGGCTTGTTTGGGGTTCCTTCAGGTTCCTCATTCACCGATCATATCTAGGCCCTAGGCTTGGGTCGTGACAAAGATGGTATTAGAGCACTAGGTTGTTAGATCCTCGGAGTCCAACACACCCCCATCGATTAGAGTCTTATTCATGGTTGTGTTGCGCACCAAAACTATGAGCAAGAGGCTATGAGACATTTTAGAAAATATTTCCCTTCTTAATGGTCTATGTCATACTTTAGAAGTGAGATAGGACTTTCCCCTCTAACAAATGTTCCTTGCTCTTCTAGTTGATCATATCGCTTCAAAGAAGGAGGCAAAAAAAGGTAAATGGAAGGTTTTGATTTTGATAGATCCGGGTTCCACTATTCCCTTCATTAGTGGCTAATAGGCTTCTTGTATGCCCCGAGTGGCTATATGAACCTTTGGTGTCTACCTCTTGGTTAAGTATATTATTGCTAAGAATGTCCATAAGTATTGATCCATATTCATATTGCATTAGGTCTTGCCATCTGACTCGTTGGATTTGATGTAGTGGATTTGATGTTATACTTGGGATGGAATAATTACATGCATATTGTGTATCCATGGATAGTAGGACCCGTAGAGTTAGATTCTGACTCACGAATGAACCCATCTTTGAGTGGGAGGTTGTCAAGTGGTAGCAAAAAAGGTAGGTCCATTCTTCTCTTAAGATTCAAATGATCTCTAAGGGTTGCCCCATGTTCTCATTGCATAGGGTCTTGTCTTGTGATCTTGGTTGAACTTAGTTTGATGGATTGGAGGTCTTGGAGTGGTTTAGCTACTTGCATAGCATGCTTCCAAGGAGTGTAGAATCCATATGGTTGTAATATGATTGTTAGGGTCGATCGATCTATTTGATTAACTACAATAGGTTAGTTACTTCTCTAAGATTGATCCTTGGTTTGGGTTTGTCCCCAAGTAAGGATGAGGGTAGATGATATCCTTAAGTATATTTTCGGACTAGGAGTGAGCATTTTGAATATTGGTGGAGTTGTTTGATTGAGTTATGCACCAGTTGTGTTTATAAGTCTCATAAATAGGGTCTTAAAACCCTACCTTGGCATGTTTGTGGTGGCCTCTAGCGAGGGAGTATTAATTTATTCAAAGCTTGTGAATCATTTAGGAGTAATGTTATAAGTCTTGGGGAATGAGAGGTTGTTTGCTAAATAAGATATGTGTGAGTTAAGGATAACAAGAAGGTGGTTAAAACTCCTTAAGGATTGTGATATGAGTGTGCATTATTTCCCCGTTGAGGCTAATATTGTGGTTGATGCTCTAAGTAGGGTTTCTATGGGTATCCTAGCATATGAGGATAATGGTGGCAAAATGGAGACTAGTGGGGTCCATCAGTTGGTTAGATTGAAAGTTAGGTAGAGGGATGTTGAGAATGGTAGTATAGTGTTCTTGGTAGTTCCAATTTTCTTTGGTTGGAGAGGTCTAGTTAAGCAAGGCCTTGATTCCATCTTATTAGGGTTGGAAGTTTTGGGTGAGGAGATGGTAGGGTGGAGGTTGTCTCCCAAGGGGAGATGGTGGTTTATGGTACTAAGTGGACTAGGTGGGTTTAAGGTTGACTATGGAGTTTTAGATTGTGAGTCCTTGTAGAATGTAGAGGGAGGTTGGTAAGGTTGCTTAAGGATTGAAATCACCTATGGATATGGTTATGGTTTATCCGATTTTTCATGCTTCTAGGTTTAAGGGATTAGTGGTGACTCTAGTGCTATAGAACTCATGAGATTGTAAATGTTGTGTAGGATAAGTTGGCCTAAGAGAAGGTCCCGGTGGAGGTATTGGAAGGAAGGGTGGAAAGTTGATCAAAAGGAGGTGGTGCTCGTCAAGGCCCATTGAAAGAATCATCAAGTCTAGAGTGTCTTTCGGGGGAGCCGAAGCGGGCATGGAAAGGCAATATTCGTACCTCTTTCATTCTATTTAAGCTTATGATAACAGGTCAAGCTCCTATTTGTAATCTTATGCCTCATATTCCAGCCCCTAAGTCATTTTCATGCATTCATGTTTACATTCAGAAGGTTCATGGTGATTTTACACTTATATTGAGATTTTAAAAATGGGCAACAAAAATATTGTGCATGCACGCCCCTAGCGCGACGCGGCTGGGGCGCGCCACTGCCTTATTTTGTGCCCAGTTATTTTATTCCGGTCCAAGGCTTTTGGGTCTTGGGTCTAAGCCTTTCCATACGTGAAAATACCTTTACTTAGCCTTATTTCACCCATATATCATACAAGACATTCTCCAATACTCTCTCAAACACTTAGACAAATATTTCACACAATTCAAGTGTCCCAAACTCACTTTCGAGTCTCAAGAAACTCATTCAAGCTTCAATCTCTCATTCAAATCTAATTCAAGCTTATTTATGTCATTTAAGACCATCTTAGGTCCCCTACAACAAACCAAGTTCAAAAGAATTTCCGTTGGTTAAGTTTTGCACAAGTACCGGTAGGAGGGTCAACTTTAAAGGGGCATATCTCTTAGCACACAAGGAACCGGTGACCCATGACGTACCAAATCAAAGTTTTTTGAATTAGATTTCCAACGCATATGGTTTCACCTTATTAGACTTTTGGTTGAAGAAGTTATGCCCGTTTTCGTAGAACTTGTATGTGTAGGGGTATATATGGGTTTTTGCCAAATTCTGCCTCATTAATGGCATTCCATAAATTTATTCATTTCTATTGGTATTTTGGAAATTCCAATGCTATCTTTACACCTCCCAAAGACCTAACCCTATTCCTAAAGATCAAATTCACTCCTTCCAATTGAAAATACACTCTCAAATCCTCTCAAGAGCCTCCGTCAAAACCCTAATACAAATTCAAGGAAACTCAAGAGCAAGCTTTGAATTCCAAGACCCACTTCCAAACTTCAAGTCTTTCATAAATCAATTTCAAGAAATTCAAGGTCTAAGGTATGTGGGTTTCACTCATGGGTACCTTTCACCCATGAAGCCCAATTTTTCACTTCTATGAAAATTACATGTTTTCAAGTTGTGTTGCTTATGAGTATTATTCATTAGAGATTATGATCATATACTATATTGAGATTTTATGAATGTTTGATTGAAAATACATGATTACTCATTTTTAAGCCTATACCATGAGATGATTTGCCTATTATGATTATGTATGTTTTAAGCTATGGAACTATGATCTCTCTTGATATTTGATGAGGGTTTTCAATGCATTTTGCAAGATGGTATTACTAAGTATTGGTGGGCCATTATATTTCAAGTTTTCTTGCATAATTTCACTCTTGAATTGCATGGTTTTACACTACAATTACACACCCGCCAAGTGTTTGATAAAATGTTTTTTTAAGATTCTTTAAGTTTTAATGATCTATTGGTTGAGTTATGATTCAAGTGACTTTATGATAATTATGAGATTTATAAAGATGTGTTTAAATTATGAAAATATTAATGATTTTGTAAGACCAGATTAAGCCCCTTTTTCTAAGATTATACCTCTTGTGAGCCTTTGATGTTAATGTTAATGCAAAAGGTAATGTTGATGATGATCCATTCTTATGATTGAAGTTAGGCTCACTATTTGAAGTCAATGATGTTAAGAGCTACTCGTGACATGTCTCTATGTTTATTGCAAGTTGTTAAAGTATGATTATCTTATATATTTTATGAGATTAGACTTAGCGCCGAGTGGACTAGAGGCGAGTCCCCAAGTCCTGGAACTATGTACCACCATAGATGAAGAGATTAGAGGCGAGTCTCCAAATCTCTAAGAGGCGAGTACACTAAACATGAGGGGTTGAGCTGAGTACCTGAGTCCGGGCTTGAGGCGAGTACCCAAGTCCAAGTACTAGAGGTGAGTACCCAGTTCACACTAGGCGTAGTGGATCTACTTAGTCATTAGGAGGTTTATCTTGGCAAGTAAGTTCCTCCTTTCTTCTGGTGTAAGATTAACATTGAGATTCCAAGGTGTAACTCGCTTGGTCTTATGTCGGTTGGAGTTTTTTCCCACACTTACATATTATGTTCTATGTAAGATTAATGATTTGTAAAACATAACTTACTTAAGCATTGGTCATACATGTCATATTGTTATTATGCTATCTATTGTTTATAATTATGCATTTTGATTATGATGCCTATCTCTTGTTGCATTGCATACCACATACTTAGTATATTTAAACGTACTATTGTATACTCTATGCCTACATGATGTTACCATGTAGCAACCGTAGCTTCTATTGATGCTTGTCATGGCTAGACAAATTGTTCAAGTTAGCTTTTGGTGAGTCCTCATGTCCAGGGACAATATCTATCTCCTTTCATGCTTATGTTTAGATTACATCTTGTATATTTTAGAATACTTATGACTATAAGAGTGAGCCCGGTTGCTTGTCTTGGCCCCCGCTATGTTCTATGTCTAGAGGTGTTTTTGGACAAGTTATGTATTATGCTTGAGCTTGACTCATTTAAATTATTCAAGTGTTTAACTTTTTCCCTTAGTCCCAATTTTCCTTGTTTATGTATATTATGTTCTTTTGTCTTGCTTCTGCGACTAAAGATGTGTGTATGATATGCTAAGAGGCTTGTTTGGGATTCCTTCGGGTTCCCTATTCACCGGTCACCTTTGGGCCCTAGGCTTTGGTCGTGACAATGGCAATATAATCTTTTTCTGTAGTACTGTATTATGCTCAAGATGCCAGACCAATCCCTTGGACAGTGTATCCATGGGAACCTATTCCTCACAAACATATATATTGCCTGCAGATATTTTGCCTTGAGTCTATGGAAACTTACTTCTTTACCATACCTCCAAGTATTTCTCCTCTTCCATAGTTCCCACATTATCACCATTGAGACTATTTTGAATATCACCTCCAACTTTGGATTAGTCTGGTTCTCTCCACCATGTCTGTATGTTTTGGTTTAGCTACATTCCCTCAATATATGGACCTGCACAAGAAGCAAAGAACTTCCATAGCTTTTGGGCTATGGAAGAGGTTAGAAAAAGATGAGACATGGTCTCCTATTGATACTCTTCACAATAATGACATCTTGATACCACACTTATATGCATTCTTTTCAAATTATCTTCAGTTGGCATCCTTTTTTTCCAGCACCTCCACATGAAGAAACTGATTTTGAAAGGCAATCTTTTAATCCACATACAGTCTACCCAATACCTCTTCTGTCCTCTTGCTCTTATTAGTTCAAAAGTAGATTTGGTGTTAAACTAGCCATCACTACTTTGCATCCACACTGGGCAATCATAGACTTCTTGCGCTACTACAAGGGTAATTTCTATGGTAATATGCTCTAGAT
>DF358609.1:117690-131206 GCA_000787875.1 Solanum virginianum
TACCATCTCCAATGATATCAGATTCTGCATTTTCTCTACATCCCACCCCGCTTTATTAATGAAGTCTTTAACCTCCCAATCATATTCTCCTCCACCTTTTTCTATATAGTACATAGCTCCTTGCTATGTCCAATTACCAAACCAAAAAATTAGAATTCCCAACTTGTAATTGCCACCAAATTTCATGCTCAACTTCGCCCCTAATATCTACCATTTTCTTCCCTATGCCCCCCCCCCCCCCCACTTTACTCCAAGAAAAAGATGCAAAAATCTGATGAATCTGATTAATCATATTGTTGGGAGGGCTCATTACTGCAAGTAAGTAAATCGGCATGGATTGTAACACATGCTTAATCAATATATACTTACACCCAAATGATAAGAATTTGTTATGCTAGCCCCCAATTCTTCTTGCAATATTTCTCAAAAGTTCCTCAAGATGGGCAGCATTCCTTCAACCATAAAAAATAGGGCATCCCAGATATGTAATAGGAAATTACCCATCTTTATACCTGTTAGCTTCCTCACTCTTATACCAATCCTAATATGAGTATCTTTATGTAGATAGAAAAAGCTTTTGTCTTTATTTATCAGTTGCCCAGAGACCTGTTTATACTGACACAATACAGCCATTACTCTCTTCATTGAATACTTGTCACCCGACCCAAAAATGATGGTGTCATCAGCATATGAAAGATGATTTATCTAAGGGCTCCACTTAGGCAAATCATAGCCCACAAATCTATCATCTTGAAATAATTTATTGAGACTTCTAGTCAATACTTCAGTTGCAATAATAAACAATATAGGAGACAATGGATCCCCTTATTTAACCCCCCTACAAGACTAGAAAAACCCATATGACTGCCCATTCACCAGCATAGAATACCAATTATTACTCAAAAGCCTCCATACCAAGTCTATCAAGGTTTCAGAAAACCCAAACTTTCTCAACACTTTTGTCATAAAAATCCATAAGACCCTATCATAGGCTTTGGACATGTCTAGTTTGACCACCATATTACGATTTTTATTTCTCTTATTAATGTCCCTTATGATCTCCTTAGTTAGAAGAACATTTTCAGAAATGTTCCTTCCTTTAACAAACCCAGTTTGATTAGGGGAAATTATAAGTGGAATAATACTGAACATTCTCTCCAATAAAAGCCTGGAGAAGATCTTATTAACAAACTTACTCAAACTAATATATGTGAGATCCCCCATATGCTTAACATTCTCTTTCTTAGGGATCAAGACCAAATTAGTATGGGTAATAGACCTGGGAAGGGTGAAACCACAAAAAAAATGCCTTGACCATCAAAGTGACATCCTTCCCAATAATATGCCAGCATTACTGATAAAAAAACCCATAGAAGCGATTAGGACCACAAGCACTATCACTATTCATTAGAAAAATGATCTTCTTTACCTCATCAATGTCTAGCATCTTGGTGAGCTCCATATTTTGTAGTTTAATGATTAGAGAAGGAACACAGTCTAACATTCCATAGTCCGTAGCCACCCCTTCTTCCCTGAACTGTTTTTCAAAAAAACCAACAGCCTCTACACCAAGGTTTTTTCCATAAAAATAATATCCCCCTGCTCAGTGTGACTTTCTAAAATATTCAGTTTTTTCCTCCTTCCATTGACATATGAGTGGAAAAACTTCGTATTTTTGTCCCCTTCTCCAAACCATCTCATCTCAGCCTTTTGCCTCCAAAAATCTTCTTCAAAAAGATAGTACCTTCTAAGCTTTGTTGTCACCCTGTTTAATTCCTCTAGGCTTTCTAGAGTTGGGAATATCTCCAACTATGCTTCTTTTATCTGAATTTGTGCTTCCAGATCCACCACCCTTTTAAAGACATCTCCAAAAGTCTCCTTACTCCACTGAGCTAGGGCCTTTTTAGCTTTCCTCATCCTAGCAGCAAACTCAGTAAAAGGGTCTCCAGTAAAGTCAATTAGCCAGTTTTCCTTCACCACTTGAAAAAAACTATGCCTTACCCAGAAATTAAGAAACTTGAAAGGTCTCTGCACATGTTTTTCTTGAGAATTGCATGTCATATGAAGAGGGGCATGATCAGAACCTTGTCTGATCAAATGATGAATTTCACTTATGGGAAGGATTTGTAAAAATTACTGAGTCACCAGGACTCTGTCTAGTCTCTTGAATATACATTTATCTCTAACCCTCCCATTTCACCAAGTGTAGGAGCTACCTCTAACCTTTAGTTCTATCAATGCACATGCAGCAACATAATTTGCAAAATCTTGAGCCTCAAGATTGGTGAATGGCAGTCCACCTTGTTTCTCTTCCTCATACAGGATAACATTAAAATCCCCTCCAACCAACTAGGGATCCTGAATTGTGACTCTAATATATAGTAGCTCCTCCCATAGTTCTAATCTTTCCACAGCAAGACATCTGGCATAAACTAATGTAATGCTAAAATAATTGTTGTTGTATGAGAATCTGATGGTGACTTGCTAACTAGTGTCCCTGGTCCCCTGTTGTACCTAGTCCTTCTTCTAAAAAACCCATATCTTTGACGAACTATTACAATATGCATTATGAAATCCAAGCCTCCTTTTATATATCTCCATTTTCTCAGTAGGTTGAAAAGACTCCATGATTGCTATGAAAGAGTATCTATTTCTTCTATTTAAATCCATTAGCCTGTAAATGACTTTTGAGACTTAATAAATCTAATATTTCAAAACAAAATCTTCTCAATCATTGAGATTTATTGTCAGTTCTATCTCTACTCCTTGTTCTGACTTATAAAGGGACTCTACACTGCCCTTTTGTGGCTGTGTTCCTCAGTACCTAGGCCTGTTTAGGTGATAGATCCCCTTCCTTAGCAACTACAGTTATATTTGCATTATAATCTTCATCTTCTGTATGTCCCCTATCTTTCTGCATATCTAATTGTGTCTCACTTTGTATATCCTACAAATCCTGTGACTCCTTATCCATATCCCCTTCCACTATTAATCATCTTCTCTTTATCTTCTTCAGGTGCATTATGTACTGACGTTTGACTATCAGTATTAGCATCTATGCCTTTGTTGGTGGACCGAACATCTGGCACTTTCTCAATTACTTCCACACCATCTCCCTTGTCTTGTGGACTCGTCTTACTTATGTCCTCTGCTACCATCCCATCAGTATCAATATTGATGGGTTGGTCACTATCACCACCTGTTTTGTCCTATGGGACCACACTTTTCTCCTTATCCTCATTGATCTCCCTTTGTCCATTGTTATTTTATTTTCCAAATTTCTCATTTACCCACTACTTAGTATTTGTTGTTTCTTTCAAGACTTCCCCTCCTATCATTGTTCTTATCATCACCAGCATTCTCTTTTAATGCCTTAAATTGATTGGTCATTTCCTTCTCCTTCTGTTTTTTATTGTCCTTCTAATCCTGCAACTGTATCCCCTTCCCCTTTTGCCATGCATTATTTCCTTATTTCTATTCATCTTCATTCTTCAGTACCTTCTCAACTTGTTGTTTGTCCTCCTTAACCTCTTCTTTCTTGTCCTCTACTGCCTTATCCTCAGTTTCTGCAGCATCATCCTTATTCAGTTGATATAGCTCCGGGTGCAAAACATAGCATCCTTCTTCATCATGACCCTGGAGTTTGCATGTTTTACAGTACTTTGGGAGATGATCATAATTGATGTTTATCCATTTCTCAACAATCTCCCCAGACTTCCCCTAAAATCCCATATTGAGCCATGGCTATGAATATGGTTAATCCGGTCTTCTGTGTGTCTTTGTTGAGGAGATATCTTGGTAACCCAAGTTTCATAGTGCCTATATAGGTTGTAGGCGTTGTAGAGGATAATTTGACCTATGAGAAGGTCCCTGGTTGAGATATTTGATAGAAAAGTAAAAGTTGGGGAAACAAAGATGTAGTATCCATCAAGATACTTTGGAGGAATCAACAAATTGAAAGTGCCACTTAGGAAGCCAAAAGCGAACATGAGGAAGCGATACCCATACCTCTTTCACTCAATTCAAGCCTAACATAATAAATTAAATCCCATCTATGATTTCAAGTCTTAAGTTTCAGCCATCATTTCATTTTGCATGCATTCATATTCATGGAAACAAGTTTATGATAATTTTTGACATTTATGTTGAGATTTTCGAAAATAATGTTTAAATGCATTTGTTACATTCATGTCGGGCTAAAATCTTCATGATTACTTCTCTCATGTATTTTTCTTTAATATTGGGGGATGAATATTCCCAAGGGGGAGATATTAAAATGCCTCAAAAATGTGCTTCGAAAATGTCCATGATCGTAATTTCCTTATATCTCAAAATTCATGCATGATATCAAAAAATCTGACTTCATATTCTTGATCAAGGGAAAAAATTGAGTGGAAGATGAGTATAACCTAGAATTTAGAAGACCCATAGCGAAAAATAAATTTTGCTAATTTTCATAAAACAGTATCTGTCTGTGCCCAGGCTGCGACGCGCTTGGAGCGCAGATCAGTATTAATTTTGCCTTCGCATTGGATCCGCATCGCAGACCAGACGCGGACTAGTGTTGATTTTTTCTCAATATTCCTATGTCGGCCAAGGGCATTGGGGTCATGGCCCTATGCCCATTTATGCATGAAAACACTCATACTTAGCCATTTTTTAACTTTATATCGCTCAAAATTCTTACAAAAACATCTCCAAGACTTAACCAAATATCTCTTCAAATTTCAAGGATTTTAAGCTTAAATTTAGGACTCAAGGATTCTCTTCAAGCTCATCTTAAAAAACCCCAAGTTTGAGGTATGTGGGTTTCATCCATTGGGTCCTTTCACTCATGGAGCTCAATCTTCCTTTTTATGAAAATTGCATGTTTTCAAGTTGTATTACTTATGGGTATCTCTTATTATGAAATATGAGTATGATTTATGTTGGGGGTTTTATCAACTATTGTTGATTGCTAATGAATATCTATTTTAAGCCTACACTATGAGATGATCTTTGTCCATTGAAACTATGAACATTTTGAGCTATGAAACTATAATCTATTATGAGATTTGATGATGGATTTCAAGGTACCATACATGAAGGTTTTACTACATGTTGGTGGGTTAATTTGCATTAAGTTTTCTCATATTATTTCACTCTTAAATTGCATGATTTTGAACAAGCATCAAAAACCCACCAACTATTTGATAAAATGTCAAGACAAGAATTCTCGAAGTTTTAGATGATCTATTGCATGATTTTGAAAGTCTCGGTTGTTGATGAGTTATTGAGGTCTTATGCTAAGGTTTATGCTCATATGAATTGTAAGGACTACTAGATGGGGTTATGAACTATGTTATGTGCCTTACCCTCTAGTACAAGGCCGATTTCTACATGAAGGGGTTATGAACTATATTAAATGCCTCACCCTAATGTACAAATCAATATCACTTACTATCTTATACTCACCATGAAGGGGTTATGAACTATCGTGGTACACCCCACCCTCATATATGATTCAATATTATGTATTATCTCATGCTTACATGTAGGGGCTATGACCTATGCTAATTTTTCACCCTCATATACTACCCATTACCTACTAGAAGGGGTTATGACCTATGCTACATCCTCACCCTCTAGTATAAGGTATTTGAATAATCTAATCATGTCACTTTATTATGCTAAACAAGTTATGCAAGTACGATTATTCCCAAGCATGTTCCATCCTATGGATTGATTACACATGGCATAGTGAGCTTATGTTCATTGATTATGATTAAGTATTTTGTTATTACGACGTATGATTCTTGTTGCATTGCATTGCATCCTGCATACTTTGTACAGATTGTATCTATTATCTATATCTTATGCATTTTGATTATATTGACGTATATCTTTATTGCATTGCACCCGCATACTTTGTACATTCAAATGTACTAACGCATACTTTATACCTATATGATATCACAACGTAGGGATCGGAGTTCTATTTGATCATCCTCCTCCTCCACATGGCTAGTTTGGTTCTTGTGAAGAAAGCTAGTTGGTGAGTTCTCAATTTCGAGGGCGATATCTATTCTCATTCATGCTTTATAGAGACTTGCTCTTATGTTGAATACTTATTAGATGAGGGTGAATCTGGAAAATGTCTTGGCCCCCGCTCCATTCTATGTACAGGTGTTATTGGATATTATGTCATGGTTTGTCTATGATTTTGGAGCTTGACACTTCTTATGTTATTGTTATTACGAATGATTTCCCTTAGTCCCTTTTCATTTATTTAACTCTTGTGTTTGTTTAATTTGCTTCCACAACCAATCATGTGTACACGATATATTAAGAGGCTTATTTGGGTTGTCTTCGAGCTTCCCATTCGCCATGTCACGTCTAGGCCCTAAGCTTGGGTCGTGACATTTTCTTCCTAAAATCTCTCAAAAATGATTGTGGGAGAATTTCATCTTCATCCTAAGCGAAGATCTCCTTCTTGCTATTTCAGATTCGCCTAAATCGTGGAGAATATTTTTTTTTTCAAATTTCTTAATTTTGTATAAGTTTCAATTTTACCTCATAGCTTCACAATTTTTCAACTCCAAGCTTCATTTTTCACAGCCAAAGTAGTTGGTATTTTCAATCAATAGAGGAGTAAAATCCAACAAAGAGGATCACCAGAGATATTGACTTGCATTGGCAAAATATGAATGAATCTCTATCCTTTTCTCTAAGCCTATCTCAAGATTTAAGTGACATTGTAGGGTCAATTGCTAGGTCTCTAGCCGCTACTGAATCACATCAAGATGAACAATTCTAGGTTAGGTCAAAGTATAAATACAACTCAAAAAATGCAAGAAATTGTAAAAAAAAAAAAGTATCGAAAGTCATTAAATTTGTTCAGCTAAAGAAGAAAAGCGATGTGAAAGTTGGGTCTTCAAAAAAGAGAAAAGCATCGTAAGTTGACAACAACCCCAACATTGTTGATGTTACTTCTGACACAACTGGTCAAACTCAGTCATAAGAATCTCAGGTATTCTTTGTTCAATTTTAACTTATACTAGTCATCTTTTGTATATAATAATTTGATTATCTTTTGTATATAATAATTTGTATATATCATATTTTGTTTGTGCAGTGTTCAGTTTTTGTATATAATAATTTGTATAAATTTATGTGATTGAGCTAGTTGATGCATGTCTCTGTATGTACTTTTTTTAGGGTTTTGTTTGCGCAGTGCCTAATTTCACCTTGTTCTTCATTTTTCATATAAACTGTCAATCTATACCTAGTTGCGTATTAGCTTTCAATTTTTGTGTCTATTCCCAAGTTTAGTGTGTAGAAGTGCATGTAGTTATCTCAAGAGTTCACGCTCTCGATCTCCAACTTTGCAATTGTTCTATAAGAACCATTATTAATTGAGTATTGACAGTGAATCTATGATTTGTACATGTTATACTTTTTAATACATTCAGTTATATAAAACATTATATACAAACAAAAAATAATTTTATCAATAGTTCCTAATTAATTTCTATGAGTGTTATACATTTTATATTTTGTTTACTTTGTGAGGTTGAAAAATATGTCAAACCTTTCTCCATTAATTTCAGTATATATAAACAAATTGCATATATTATTTTTTATATATTTAAATTTCTAGGTGATGTTGTGAAATGACATGAGAGAGAGAGAGAGAGAGAGAGAGAGAGAGAGAGAGAGAGAGAGAGTTCCTCTATTAGTTGAGATTTCAATGCCTAAAATAAGAATTATACATTGTTATTTTTTGTCAGCGAACTCTAGAATGTGAATTTTGGCTATTATGATTGTGAGCAGTTCCTGACACACATTATACATTGGATCCTTTATTTGTCATTTGTGATTTTAATTTCACATAATCACAATTAATACATTTTCTTTCACTTGATTGATGCTAGGTTATTAGATTCTTGGTAAAACGAGTACCCAAAGGGCCCCATATATGCAATGCTATACCAACTCAAAAGTAATGGATGACCTGCAAAGCAAACTCATTGAAAATCGGTTGAAAATTTTTGGTGAAACAACTTGCTTTGGACAGTTGACAACTATGAAAAGATGTCATGTATAAGCACAATTGTTCAGGTTCTTCATGATCCATGAGTTGAGGGAGAGTTGTCACGACCCAAAATGGGTTGTGAGTGGCACCCACACTTACCCTCTTAGGTGAACGAACCAACATATAAATCACAATCTATACTAATAATTTATTTATAAAATATGATAATAATCAAAAGGTTAAACTCATAGAGCAAAAAATAACAAATATTTACTAAGTTTATTATTTAATGTTCCCCTAAAATCTGAAAGTCATCACATCAAGGACACTAGTCTCAAAATACGAATTCTAAGAATGTCAACACCAAAGTAAATGAATAAAACGATTTAGGTCCGAAAGCTAAGGACACCATGACATGACTAAAGAGATCCAACGCAATCTAGAGGAATAGCTCACCCTGGAATCGGATGTGCTGAAGACTGGCTAGAGCTGAGGACGAGTCGAAGTCGGTGGAACACTTGCTGCACTCCACAAAACAAAACAAGAAAAATACAAGTAGAGATCAGTACAGACAACATGTACTGAGTAGGTATCATCGGCTGACTCAAAATAGAAATCAATATGCATAGAATAATAGCAGGAAACCAACCATAACACTTAACCAGTGGCAACATCAAGAAACAAGCACACAATCAATCAACGATATCAATAATACATATGAAGACTCAGGCCTCCACATCACACTTCTTTTGGGAGATAGGTTCCTTAACGTTGAGTATATTAAACTATTTTAACATGCTTTCCTTTATTATTATCGTGTCGGAACATAGCACCCGATCCAATATAGATATAATATATATATGTGTCAGACGTGACATCCGATCTTATAATATAATAATATATATATGTCAGACATGACATCCGATCCTATAATATCATGTCGGAACGTGACACCTGATACATAATGTATAATATATATGTGTCGGATGTGACACCCGATCCAATAATATAATAATATATATGTGTCGAATGTGACACCCGATCCTATAATATTGTGTCGAAACGTGACACCGAATCCATAATATATAATTCATTATTCTTTATCATTACTCCTCACTTCATTACCAATGTTTCACTAAGCCTTATTTATTCAAGGCATCACTTTGAGAGATCAAGTTCAAGATTATTATAGGTTTCATGGTCTTGGATTGCAGACCAATCACAACAATATATCAGTCAACCAAACCACAACAATTAAGTGCATAGAAAATATCACAACTTTATTCAATGACTATTAACTGCTATTAAGAGTCTCTCTATTAGATAGAACAAACCATAACCTACCTCAATCGAAGAATCAAGGAACCAAAGTCAAGCAAGCTAGTTCACCACTGCTTTCCTTTCCTTTAATACCTCCAAACGCTTTGAATCTATCAAATATATAATATTCATAAATAAATGAGTTCATAGACACCCATATTAGTATATGTCTAACCCAGACTAAAATTCACTTAATTCCACAATTCAATTCCTAAATGTCAAGCCTAGAGTTAAATGATATGTCACGACCCAACCCCGTGAGCCGTGACTTGTGCCCAGTTTGGGCACCCAGACGCAAATACAAAACCAGAAAAAAATGCAAACCAGATTATACTTCCAATAGACATCTCATTTATGGAAATTTCGACAGAGTTTCCTCTATTTTACTGACTACCCAAACCCTGCATACAGAAAAGTCCCAACATACCATACATATATATATATATACATACGCGGGTCGACAAAGTCACCGCTGCGGTTATGTATATATACACGGGTCGACAAGGTCACTGCTGCGGTTAAACCGCCCAACATACATAACATATGTACATAGCCATACAAACTGCTAAACCCATACTTACAGGCGTCCACAAACCTCTAACCAAAACTGAATCAGAAGATGGGACAGGGCCCCCGTCGTACCCTCGAATGTACATAAATACAAAATAGAGAACTAGGTGTATATATACCAAGTGTTTACTCCATATCAAAGTACTTACTTACCAAGACATAAGGTGTATAGCAAACAAGGCCACAATACAATGGTAAATGCATATCCAAAATATTACATACTTAGTTTCCAATACATGAAACTGAGGGATAACTGAACCAAAAGTACAGAGAGATGTATATATCTCAAAAATATCAAGATGTCTATTTTCAAAAGTCAGATTAAAATCACAAACATTTACTTCCCTCACATATCAACCATAGGATAAGTGAGCCAGGCGTTACGTATCGTTATCCCTGTAACCACATATCATCATACCAAAATAGCGTAAGTAAGCCAGGTATTATGTATCGCTATCCCTGTCTCCCACACTCAGCCAAGGTGAGTCGGGCGTTACGTATCGTCGTCCCCGTATACACCTATCATAGTACAGAAGCAGCTAATGTGAGTTGCACATTACGTATCGCTGTCCCCATACTCACCTAGCTTAACATAGTATCGAATACCAGATAACAGAGAAGTGAGCCAGGCGTTACGTACCACCGTCCCCGAACCCACCGTCAAACAGCCTAACTCTGGAGTAGGTCATATGCAAAAAATCATCACCATAAGTTCCAAACATAAGCAAAATATTCATATGCAAGGACAAAGTCATGTCTAAGATCGAAACAATAATTATTATACCTATTCTAAATCATACACACTTCTATGGGACACTTCAAAGCTGATCCCAAAGCAATTTAGGCTTTCTTATGCCATATATAATATCTCCTATTCCTAGCACACATTAGTTGCATTCTACAAATAGAATTGTCCCCTTTAGAGACACTCAGCTAGGAATTCAATTCCTCAGCTACTCCAAGAACTCAATTCGAAGGAGAAAGGAGGGACTTGTTAAGATTAATTGGAGACAGGCGCAGACAACAAAACAGAAAATATGAAAGAAGAAACTTTTTCATGTAAATTTTATTCCCATTTGCTTACCAAACAATGGTTTTTCAGGTAGTTTAATGTACCATAAAGTTTAGACTAGGAATTAGTTTTCATTTCCTAGCTGTTGAAATCCAAAAGTAAAATCCCTACATACAGACTCCTAATGACATTGAATTTAAATAAGTGTACCAATAACAAACCAACCTTGATCCTAATTAGTTGGGGTGTTACCTATTCGGATACCTTTGCTTTCGCGTAATCCATCTACATGTCATGTTATGCATACTTCATTGTATCTAGATAATTTTAATCACCAAAGTCACACATGCAAGAACAAACTGATGCATTCAGATGACTACATAAGACATAAAAACATCTCACATAACCTACTATTATTTTACACCCAAAATATACTACATACACCTTTCATTAGATGTGTTAATCTCTAATATTGTGCGACCTTATAAGACCACAAATCCACCCTAACATGTTTCATATTACTTTAGTAAACTACAGATGATAATTAATACATTACCAAAACATGGGCCTACTGAACCAACTAGCATGTCCCAAGACAGCTGATAGAGGACTTCCATATGCAACTTGGAAGTTTCATGAAATCAGGTCGCAATATGAAAAAGATGCAATTCCCAACAGATAAAAGTAACAACAAACACAAAACATCATAATGGTCGGTAGAGAGAACCAACAGTCAATTCCATGAAACATAACTAGTTTTACAACTGTTAATGGAGCCAACTCCCTCCAGAATTCAGAAGCAAGAGAAAATGAACATTACCAAAACACTTTATTGTCAGTAAAGGAACAACCAGTAACTATACTCTTTCAAACGTAGCAAACTTTTCATACTTTCACCACTTACGGAATCCAAGTGCACAAGAGTCACAAATATGGCTAATTTCTGTATGAATACCAAGAAACAACATAAAACATGTTTAAGTTCAAATAGCAAAAGAAGAGGGATCTTTTGAAACTTATCCCACTAGCTATGTTTAACTAAGTCATGCCATAGAATAAAGTGCTTTACATACCTCAATTTTCTTCGCCAAACTAATTCCAACGTCAAGCCAATCTAACTTACTCTTTCGGATGTCTAACGTCTACAACAAATCACAATAACACTAAACGCCATATTATATCATATAAATGCCAAACGTATACTTCTAACGCAACAACGCAACATTTACTTACTTACATAGACTCCAATTTCAACCAAACTTCAAATATACATATAAACCATCCCACTACCTCTTTCACCACACAAAGAACATATTCATGCTATTTAAACCCAATTTAATAGTTACAAAATAATATAACACTCCTTACATACACCTCTCCAATTTGATTCCCACTCCACAATTCGCCACTCTCCTAAACATGCAATCTTTTCACTATTTTCTTTCAATTTAACATGTATCAACACACATACAACCTTTAATTTACAAAAACAAAGCTAGAAATCCACATACCTTTTAAACCCCTTACTAGACCCAAATTGTCATAGTCGTAAAACCAAGTGTTTTCTTGACCAACCAACGCCTCCACGCTACTTAGGGAACTCAATATATCAAGCTTGAAGCATCCAAATAATTAAAAGATCGAAAAATAGATAAAGCTCTAGAACCTCTTGGTCCCACCCACACTTGTCCCAATTGGATTTAAACACAAATTGGGTGGGACAACCCCTTAATAATTCTTTAAAAAAACAAATTAGCCATCTACCACTTTGGTCCCCAAACTTTTCTTAATTAAATCAATTAGGGCCAAGCAAGGATCCAATTAAGGACATAAGAATCTTAGCAACCCAAGTTTTTAAAAAAATTCACTTGAGTTCATAAAGTTTTCAAAATGTCACTTTAGCCCCGAATTTCGTAATGGTTCCAATACACCACAATACGGGTTCTAACATCCTCCCCCCTTAAGAACATTAATCCCCGAATGTTACCTTATCCTTATGAGTTTCAATTCCCATATAGTCAAATTCCAAATGCAGTTTGACTTTCAGATACTAGTCACCAACTTCAGTACCCCACAGGACTTGCTCCTCCAAGCAGCTGGGGTTTTTCTCGGAGGCATCACTGAAACCAAATCAATCTGTCAGGAAGGGAATCATTCTACAAATAGCTCTAATGCATGATCTAAAATCAAAAAAAGCAATACAAAATAGAGAACTAAGTGTATATATACCAAGTGTTTGCTTCGAAGCAGAAGGAGAACTTCACACTGCAGTCAGGGATCCTAAGCTGGAGGGTCTTTAACTTGTATGGTTATACCTGCGGGCATGAAACGCAGCCCCCGAAGAAGGGGGGTCAGTACGAAACACGTACCGAATATGTAAAGCAGAAGGTACAGAGTATTTATATATATCAGGACAACCATTAAAACCAAAGTACAATGGTTAAATGCCTACCCAAAATATCAATGTACTTACTTACCAGGACATAAGGTGTATAGCAAACAAGGCCACAATCCAACGGTAAATGCATATCCAAAATATTACATACTTACTTCCCAATACATGAAACTGAGGGATAACTGAACCAAAAGTATAGAGAGCC
>DF358608.1:2004-42504 GCA_000787875.1 Solanum virginianum
AATTTTGTAATTCAGATCTACACATTCTAAAACTGTATATATATGAAAAATATTATAAGTTACAATTTTTTGCATGTCAATACGATAAAATAGTACATAAAAATTTGTTGGTCAATGGTCATATAATTAGAATATGGAAAAGCGAAAAGTGTCATGTTTTTATTAAACGAAGGGAGTAATATTTATCTCTTTATGTTTTTTTTCCTTTTCCTGCAATTAATGAAGCATTTTAATAGTAAATTTATAGACAGAAAATAACTAAATATTTTCAGTATATTTTTCTCTATTTGAAAATTAAATTTACACACTAAAGTTTATTCTTTATTTAGAAATATCTCTTTTTTTTAAGTATTATTTTATATGCATTATCTGAATCGATAATTTTTCAAAAATATTTTCTCTATCTTTATAGCTATGAGGCGGGAACAAAGTCTAGTATACTTTATCTCCCCCTACCCCCAACCCCAACCTCATATGTTATCTCGTGAAATTAGTGTCGAAACTAGGATTTTCACTAAGAAGATTCAAATTAAGAAGAAATAAACACATGAACTAGTCGAAGTAGGTTCGACGTATACTATATATACATAAAAAAATTATTTCCATTATATATAAATAATATAAATTTTCATCAAAGAAGGTTCATATGAACCCCTTAACTACAAGATATCTCCGCTCCAATGTAAAACTACATTGAATATGCTATTATTATTATTATTATTCTTTATTTGAAAATAAAACTACATTTTACAAATTTTGGATCCACTTAAAAAGTGGAAAAGCCATGTGTGGGAAATTTTCAACTATGTCATACTATTACAATGATAAAAATTGACAAAAACAAAAAATTGATTGATGAAAAGAGTAGAAAGCCAAATATAATAAAACATAGAGAAAATGAAGCTGAATTTTTTTTTTCCCTCTTCACCTTTTGTATATTTTTATAGGGGTGGGGACCCTAATTTTCCTATATTTTAAGACAATGCATGATACAAGGGTCATGATGTATGTCTAATAAAGAGAGTTCAATCTCAATCAATATTATATCCCATAGTCAAATTCCATTTTGCTTTATGAGTAAACTTTTTGAATATTTATGTCTTTTTCTCATGTGTGTGGTGGGGGTGGAGGAGGTGGGGATGTGAGCAAAAGTGGTGCAGATCATGAATTAGTAACTGTTTTCAATTTTTAAAAAAATATCAATTGTGTCAAAGTATTCATTTTTGGCATAATTACGGAATCTTCATGAATAGGATCAAACCTTATTTCATGGTATTTACATGAGGTTCCTCTTTAAGAAAGTCATCGAGAGGGTTTAGTTGATCCATGATTTATCTTTCATCTTTCGTTTCCTTTTCATTTGTTTCGAGAAATCTATCGATCAATTCTGATTCTTTCTTTTTCTCTTGATTCTTTTCCGATCAAATGTATAGATCATGTTCATGGATTAACGAAAATGTGCAAAAGATCTATTTGGCTCTGCCATTCTATGAGTCTCAAAAAATAGGAAAGAGATTATTTGAGAGTCTGATGTAGTCATACTAATTCATATCTTCTTTATAGTATTATAAGTGGGTGATCTAGAAATCAATATAATATGTAAATATGAAGGGTAGAGTTGAAACCTAAACAAAAATAAATAATGCATTAAGTAATTTTTTTTCCATTTGTCTAAGCTTTGATAGAAGATAATAAATACTAGGTGAAATAATTAAAATGTTTATACCATTTCTTCTTATTTATCTAAACTTATTTGGAAAATAATCAATACTAAGTAAAATAATTGAAGTATGTATAAACTTATCCAAACACTACAATTATTGAAAATAAAATTATATGAGCTCTTTTCATTTGTTTAAACTTTGATATACAAATTACATATTATATTAAATAAAATAATTAAAAATATATGTAAATTGATACGAACATTACTATTATTGAAAAAATAATACTCTCTGTGTCCTATTTTATGTAACACTCTTTGTTTTTTTTTTGTTTATCTTAAAAAAATATCATCTTATTTTAATTAGAAATAATTTAACTTTAAAATTTCTTTTTTTTACTTTAATGAAGTGATTCTCAGTCACACAAATATTTATGAATTATTTTAAATCATAAGTTTTTAATTTTTTTTAAATATTATATCAAATCAAAAGATATTAGACGCAGAAAGTAAGAAAGAGGCCAAAGTAGCCAAACTACCCATGACCACTACACATGCTATTTAGTGGGAAGAATTGAGAGTGAAGTCATGTCTTTAGCCTTTTTTTGGTAGTACAACTAGGTAATGAATTGAGTTTTCATATCAATTTTAATTTCTTGTCTCCTTTACCCTTCACAATGATAGTAAAATTGAAAGTTTAACTAATAACTTTAGGAATTGAGATAACAACATTTTTAGTTCATAATTATAATTGAATTTTCTTAATTTTAGTATTTGAAAATTTGATTAAACACATTTAACTAATAGTAAAGGAGTGTTGGTGATAGAAGAAGAAGTGGAGGGAGGGGTATAGAAATATTCACTTGTTGTCTATTTACTAAGCCTTTCGGCTTGATCTTAGGCCCTGATTCACTCTCCGTGGACGAACCTTGTGGAGGAACCCTTTGGGGGAGCGCGATGAGGCGGCATTGCCACATGATGTCCATCTAAGGCGTAGCATGCCATACGGTTTCCATCTCATCAAGAAGTTAGTATCTTGTGGGATTCAACATTCACCAACTTGAACATCCTAATGAAAAAGGGTTATATTTATGTTACTTAGAATAACTTCGGAGTATTTTTGTTCGAATAATATAACAAAAGATAAATTTAAAACTTTTTACAAAATAAAAAAAAGTTAAATTTATCGATTTTCTTTTACCCAATTAAAAGAATAATATTATCTCATAAATTTAATGAATAATAAAATTGAGTAATTCCAAAATAGTATTAGTATACCAACAAAATTTGACTCTTTTACCCCTACAAAATGAAAGCAATGAATTGACATATTGAATTCATAGGGTTGCATGAGTTCGAATTTATAACCTTCTAATTGGTATTATTAAATTACTTCAACTTAATTATAAAAAATAATATATACACTAATAATTAATATAATATAGATAATAATAGCTTAGGAAACTTGTAAAAATGGATTAGTTTATTAGTGTTCCTAATCAATGCTAATCTTTAACCCAACATGAGGGGCTAATTAATCAAAAGTTCCGGCCTTTTAAAAGGTGAATGATGATTGTTTATATATATAATTAATTAATAATTAAATAATTTTAAATTTATACAATAAACTAATTAATTTACAACAAATATTAGCATATGTTATTTATATAAAAAATAGCCAAAAATTCTTAGAAAATATATATGATTATATGATATAGCTTGTCAAAAGTCATAAAAAGTATAACTAACTATACAACGTAGATTACTTATACATGAACTATATACTAAATATACATTATGATACACTCAAAAACAGAATATATATTGACTATATATGAAATATACACTAACTATACGTATCTATACGATGATTGTCTTTTTTTATAATTATTTTAATTGAATGAACATATACTGTAATTATTACATTGATAAATTCTAAAAGAATATACTTTTTTCTTCTTTTTTTTCACACATTATCTAGTACTCCTAATTCCGACTAAAATTTATATTAAATAATTTTACATTACAATATAAAATATTCCCTAACAAAGATTACTTCATATATCTAGGCGGTATGGCTAAAGAATATGCAACAAAAGTGATGAAATGATTAAAGTCATTTGATAATGATAAAAGAGATATCATAATTGTCAATGCAAATGCAAAAGTGCTAATTTAATGATTGCTGCAATTTTTTCTGCTAAATGTCTGTGAAATATATAATTTTTATTTTTCAAACTAATCATTATTTAAAAAGAAACTAAAAATACCACAAACAAAGGTTTATAAAATTTAAATTTCCACTGCAAACATCTAGCTGTAATTACAATTTAAATTTTATATAATTCATGTGATTTATACAAATTTTGTGCGCGATTATACAAAAGTTGTATAAATCAAATTGTATAGCGAAATATACAAACACCAGTGAATTATATAACGAATTATATAAATATTGTGCATGAATTATATAGGTAAATATACAAATGCTATATAAAAATCGCGATTTATATAACGAATTATACAAATGTATACAAACACTGCTATAACTATAATTACAAAATATAATTACTCAAACTATAGTTATGGAGCATAATTAAATTTTATATGTTTGTTATTTATGAAATATGAAGAAAAAAAATATGAAAAAAGTTCTTTTTTTTAAAAAAAATTAATTCAAAGACAATATTCCTTTTTCATCATGAGAATAGAAAAGATAGAAAAGAGAGCCTCTCTATCAATGATGTTGTCTTTGCCTTTTTAACCTATAGGGGGAAAATTATTTTATAGGAATATTAAATAATTTGATTTTTGTCACCTTATTTATGTACATTTTTCTCTATATAAGATGGTGTTTATTTTATTTATTTATGAATTTAGAGAGGCCCCTACAATTATTAGAGACATTTTCACATTATTGTGTGTCCCACAAACCCTTTTTTCCCTAATTTTTAGGTCCATTGCACCTTATGAAATAATTCAATTCACATTCAAATTCAAATATGTGCATTCAAGCATAAATGTAGAAAGTGCCCCAAAAATTTTGTGATAAAGTAATAAATAATTCTTTATATTCAATTAAAAATTTTGACATGAATTTTAATTAGTCAAATTTTTTTTTCATAAATAACAACTTTCACCCTATGTAATTTTAAAATAATCTCTCAGAGTTTGAAAATTCACAAGTGAAACTCTAGAATATAATCTTCAATTAAAGATTTTGCGTGAAAATATTTAATTCACCTTTTTGGTAAAAAAATGTCTTTATTATTCGCAATTGTGAATTTTTTGTGTGAATTTAGATTAATTAAGTCTTGTCATAATATTAACTTTCTAGCCTTCGTAATTGAAAACTTTTTGGTAAAAAAATGTCTTTATTATTCACAATTGTGAATTTTTTGTGTGAATTTAGATTAATTAAGTCTTGTCATAATATTAACTTCCTAGCCTTTGTAATTGAAAAATAATCTTCCATCATTCTAATACTCACAGGAGAAACTTAGAATATCAATTTAATGTTTAACTCGTGAATTTAAAACGTAAAAATAATGATTATTTTTCAAGGACGAAATCGAAAAATGCCATTGGGTGTTGTATCTACCCCCACCCAAGGCAAGCACCTAACCCAGCCCCTGCACCTAGAAAATATTGAATTTATTTTTTTGTAACTATAAAATCATGTCTTTTTTTTTTCTATCTTACTTTGTCTTTACAAAAATACTTTAATTTTGAAGAATACTTTAAAATTTGACTATTTTGACATGAATAATCTATTTCCATTTTTTTTTAATAATTAGTTATGCTATGGATTATATTATGCATATAATATAATTCAATGAATTTTTATGTGATGAATACTTATTTACAAAATTATTATAATGATGAAAAATAATGAATCACGTACGTGTTACAAAGACACGTAATTCTTGTATAAAATAATGAATATAAATTATAAAATATATAATTATTAGTAATAAATCGTTTTGTTACATTCTTATGTGAAATTAAATATCAAATACATAAATATACAACGATAATAATAAATAATGTATAATTTTATGTTGAGAATCCAAGCAATGTACTATTAGGAAGGGCATTTCACGTTCATATTAAATACTACCGAGAGTTGTGTTATTGCGGTAGAATGATTGAGATTCTTTCGATTAGAGGTTTGAATTCAAAATGAATTTGAGACTTTTCAACGTAAAAGAAGAATATCTTGATAGAGAGAGCTTTCATTGCGTAATAAATTTATGCGTTGTGGATTCGATATCCTTTTAGGCTTGAATTTAATTCAAAATAGAGAATATCTTGGCAGACAATGATGGAGTCAGAATTTTTATGAAGGGGGTTCAGAATACGAAGAAGTGAATACACTAACTAGTCGAAGATGGTTTGATATCTACTATGCATATTATAGAAGTAATTTTAATAATATATAAATAGTACTATTTTCTGTTGAAGGAAGTTCAGATGAATCCATTGACTGTAAGCTAGCTTCACTACTATGAGTGGAGAAATCCCCAACACACTTTTCCCTTATTTACACTTTGTTTAATTTAGATGGTTGTATCTATCATTTTATAATGTATCGTATCATATTGTGTTGTATTATATTATACTATAAACAATACTTGGATAGATTGTATCATTCTCTGTTGTTACATAACGCCATATATTCATAATTTGAATGATAAACCTATAATAAATTATAGGGTAGATGATAGAGCTACTATAGGAATAAATAACACAAACGATAAAATAGAATTTTAAACAATAGTAAAGACACAGTGAGAATAAATGTCACGGTAACAATCATAGCAAATCGATCGTTACAAAAAATGGATTTTTTTGTTGTTACGTAATGATCGATTTAAATGATACGATATAATAGAATTTAAGTAATAATCAAAACAAATACCTTTTTCATTTAAAAAAAAACAATGACTTGCTTTCCTTTTTAGACCGTTTAAAAAAGAATAACCCTTTTTTTAGGTGCAACATTTTAATTTCAGTTTTTCATGTGGCACGTTTAATGTTACAAGATTAAATGATATTTTAGTGCATTTGACATAACTTTAATCTAAGACCACAACTCAACAAAATTAAAAAGTCTTCTTTATTTTTTTAAACTCCATCCCAAATCAAATCGGATCATTCTTTTTTAAACGACGGAGTATTATATACTCACTCTGTCCCATTTTATGTGACATCCTTTCCTTTTTGGTCTATCCCAAAAAGAATGTCACCTTACTTTAATTGGGAACAATTTAATATTTGTTATTAATAAGACATGGAGAGAATAACTTGTCTATTATTCAAAAAGAACAATGATATAAATACATGGAAGGACAAGCTAACTAAGAAAACTAAATAAGCTAACTATGGTAACTAAATATTCAAATCCCTAACAATCAGCCATATTATCTATCAAATCCCTATACTATCTATGTACATTATTATACAGATTTTGTAACAGTGACATTCGAAAAGAGTATTGTTGGATTCTCTGTTGATTATGGAATTTGCTCATTGCTTCATTTGATTCAGACTTATTTGCCAAATGATGCATCTTTTCTTTTATAATTTTTGGGCTTTTACCAGCTAGCTAAACGCTATGTTGAAGCGGCCCTGTCTTATAGTAAGAACATCGCCATTGGAGGTGGGCGTCAAGGTCCTATGGATCATCTTTTGAAGCTTAAGAGTAATGTTCAGCGACGACCTTTTGATCCTTGTGATCTCTTTCTCTATGCTGTTACTGACTCCAGGATGAACAAAAAGTGGGATCGTTCAACAGTTGATGCAGTAAAAGCTGCCATTGAAGGAGGTGCCTCCATTATTCAGCTGAGGTTGTGGCTTCTTTGAAATTGGTTCACTTTCTTTCCCTCTCTCATTCCTCCTTTTGATTCCTCTGAGTAAGAAAGAACCCGAGGACTGTATTTTACTAAACCTAGAGTGGGGAGATCTATAAATATTAGGACTATGACAAGTTCTACATATCAATATTCTAATACAGTAGGATTTCATGCTCAACTAATTTGGAAGGCCCCCATCGCACATGCATGGCTGGATAATTGGAGTGTGAATAACATAATATGGTAGGTCCCAACATTGAAAAACATAACCACAGGGATTGATGTTTCTTAACTGTGATACCATGTGAAGAAATTGACCTGTGGCCTAACTCAACTTTAAAAGATAGATCATTTGGATTTTGGGGAAATAGCCCAAGAGCATATAAGGAGACTAGGACCCGTTCTTTCAGTCGATGCAAGACTGAACACGGTCAATAGCAAATAATGTCTTCAAACAGAACTGACAATAAACAACTAAATTGGCTGACTGATTTAAATTGCATATTTGGCGTTTTTTGCAGTAGAATCATTAACCTATTGACATTATCTCCTCAAACTTGAGAGGCATTTAAGTAATGCCCAATGGACTCTAGATCAAATGGCTCCTCTTCTTCTTTTTTTTTTTTCTTAAAAAATGTGAACTCTGCAAGTTCCCCACCAAAAAAAAAAGTGAACTCTGCAAGATTTTTCAGGTGTCAGACTTATGGATGTTTATAAGCTACTCCCTCCATTTCAATTTATATGCCTAGTTTAACTTTAGCGCAGAATTTATAGAAAAAGGATACTTTTACTAAGAATTATACCCTTAAAAAGGATACTTTTACTAAGAATTATACCCTTCTCTACATATTTGTCACAACTCACATCTGGAGCATTTTATTCTTGAATATCTTACCACCATTTGTAGAATCATTGGATTATATTTTGATGTGGACTTTCTTGGTTACAACTGCAGGGAAAAGGAGGTTGAAACTGGTGATTTTCTGGAAGCAGCAAAATCTTGCTTAAAAGTATGCCGAGTTCATGGTGTTCCTCTGCTGATTAATGACAGGATTGATGTAGCTCTTGCTAGTGATGCTGATGGTGTTCATATTGGGCAGTCTGACATGCCTGCTCATGTTGCACGGGCTCTTCTTGGGCCGGACAAAATCATTGGTGTATCATGCAAAACACCGGAGCAAGCTCAGCAAGCATGGATAGATGGGGCTGATTATATTGGCTCTGGTGGTGTATATCCAACCAATACCAAAGAGAACAATAAGACAATTGGTTTGGATGGTCTAAAGACTGTTTGTCTATCATCCAAATTACCAGTTGTAGCCATTGGCGGCATAGGGATCTCTAATGCACAGGCTGTAATGGGATTAGGGGTCCCAAACCTTAAAGGCGTGGCTGTTGTGTCTGCGCTGTTTGATAGGGAATGTGTTTTGACCGAGACCAGAAAGTTACTTGAGTTGCTCAAGGAGTCAACCAGAATAGCAAAATGAAGAAATGCTGGAGATCACCACAGGCAAAGCAACCCTGATTTTTGTTAACAAAATAATTCTCAATCAAATTTCTTGTGTCTGGAGAAGTAAATGCAGGCGCTGGAATTCTGATATCCTTTTGTTGATGCTGTCCTAAAGTGGTTTATGATGTTTCATTTACCTTCTACATTAGGAAGTTGAAACTAGTGCAATTTCTTGAAATTTACTGTATCTTGTTAGTTCAGTACTTCAGTTGGCGTTTGGGAGATATCTATGTACAATAAGTGTGAGATAGAGCTAATATGCAGTTATGGTGAATCGAACAAATCATGTAATATTGGAGTGAAAATAAGCTCAAATGTTATGGAATAGATATCAAAGAAATATGTAATATTGTTTTTGTTCATTTACTACTTATTAGTTATTACGTACTTAATATACTATGGTTCTAATATTTGAACATTTTATACTCTTTCCGTTTCAATTTGTTTTTAGTTCGTTTATGCAAAAATGGCTCTTTTCCCTTTGAGCAACTCCTTGCTTTCAACTTTCTATATTGCACCCTCCCCCACCCTCCAACCAGTCACCATGTACAATGTACTTTCAACTTGCACATGAAAAAGATAAATACATTTGATCTAAAATGACTGTTTTATGCGTTTGAACTGAACTTTTTATCATATCTCGTGAACTATTTGCTTATTACGTACAGCACATCACATGAAAGTCACTCTAATTCCTTTGTTTGGGTAGACAATGTCATAGGGATTAAAAAGTTTTACTGCCATTTGCATGCTTCAATCTCGGTCACGTGCCAAACAATATGAAACATCATCCATTTTAAGTTGATTTTTCATAAAGAGAAAACAACCTTTCTCGCTGTCATAATTGCGCTTGTTTCCAATTATTGAATCAGATCCAAGTTGCAATCATACAAAAGATTGAAGAATAAATAGCAAAAACAGTATGATAGGTTTGCCTTTTCCCACTCTCTACTTTCAATGGAATCTTTGAATAGTAATAAACCAATATATTGAACCCAAGAAAGCAACTGTTACACTCTGTCCGTTTCAATCTGTTTGTCCTATCAAAAGAATTTCTTTATGTTTTAAAATTTTGTATCATGTCAAATTGGGATAAAGAAATTGAAAGAGAGAACAACATACATAGTGGAATCACACAAGTGGGGGTCTGGGGAGGATAGAGTGTACGTAGAGAGGTTGTTTCCTGAAAATTCTCGTCTCAAAAATCCATAAGCAAAATAAACTAGATATGGAAAAACTAAAAGGGAAGAAAAGGAAACACAAAGAACAACTAATAACGAAATGCACAATGTATGATAGTATGCAAATACGATAATATCAACATATATAACACGGCTAATGACTAAACACGATATAGAGGCAAACCTCCTACCCTACTATACCTCATGGCCAGACATCAACCTAACCTTACTAACCTATTAGCCTGCTTCTCTAATTCGTGAACCCACTCCTTCCTATATAACATTGAAAAATACAGATGTGACTGCTCTTGAAAGTGTAAAATTGAGCTGGAATCTCATATTTCTCTACCATGCTTTCACTCTCAGTGTTTCCAACCTTTTTTTCTAACAAAAGAACGGCCTGCTTTATTCTAATTTACCAGCCATATTTTGGATTATTTTATCAAATATAGAACTCTGCTTAATTAAAATCTACAATCAGCAAACATACTGTAGTCCCACAAAATAAGGTTTGAAAAGGATAAACTATACACATACCATATCCCTGCTTCGGAGGTAGAGGGGTGGGTTTCACATAGACCCGTGGCTCAAGACAAAAACAATCTACTAAAAAAAGTAATAAAAGTACAAGAAAGAACAGGTAATAGCAGAAAATCTATCTAAATTAGAAGAAAATTCCGAGCATAAATTAGAAACCCATAATAAAAGGCAAATAAGACAGCAAGACCATCACAACCACTGTATGCATACAACAAAACTTACCAAGTCACCTGCTAATTGTAACTCAAAGACTCATTTGAGGTCCAACTTCAGTACATTAATGCCTTTTGTCTAAATGGAAATATAATTCACAAGCTTGATCGCCTCAAAACTCGAAATTTACAGACTTCTTTTAAGTTCCACACAACAGAAAAAAGAAAGTCATGACACGACCAGGAAATGCCACACTTAAAAGCTATAGTTTTCTACAAGCAAAAAGGATCAAGTAGGCCTAGGTGAAACAACTTTTACACAACCAGGAAACGCCAAAGACATAAATAGGCCTATTTGTGTGTCCACAGTTCTCAGCGAGCAAGGAAGATAATTAACGCTTAGGAGAGACGAACTTCCCCTAAGCTTTGATGTGCTTGCTTCACTTGTTTGTCATATTCGTCTTCTTCGTCATCGTCTTCCTCCTCCTCCCCTTCTTCTTCTACATCTCCTTCCTTCTCCTCTTCTTCTTCTTCACCTCCCCAGCCGAAACCTGAGACTGAACGGGAAACTGGAGGAGGGGCCTTTGCCTCTTCCACAATTTTCATGATCTCCTCCACACTCTGAAGTGAAAATGTCGGGTTTTCTTTTCTGTAATAAGCTGCCTGTGCTGCTTCTGTCAGTTCCCTAGGTAAATTCTTCAAGAACCATGGGTGCGTCTTGATCTCTTTGATTGTGATTCTCTACAAAAATAAACCTGCTTATTTAGACAAGCCACAATTTCCTCCTACTTAAAATCTGTTGTAACTTTCCCATTTTTCTTCACCCCCACCTCCACCCCCTAAATATTGGTAAGAACACCGTGAGAAGAGAAACAAAAATTTAATATTAGTGCAAATATTTTTTATTTATGGCATGTAAGAGTGTTAGAAGTAATAACTAATACAGTATTATCTGAATTAAGAAAATGACTACCCCAACACCAGTGGTTTTGAGGTGGCCACACGCTATTAGAAGATAGTGTCATCATTTCAGCGAGAACTGACTGTTTCAGAGCAAGGCAAGTAAGTACAAATAAGATCGGACGGACTAAACAATGCTGCTTAATTAATAGCACAAGCAATTTGTGGTACTCCTCAACCTTAACTCAATGTAAGTTGGAGGACTAAACAAAGAACCATGGAATAAGATTATCTAGTAGCATTCATCTAAATGAATACGTGTACATCTCACTTCCAGAGCGAACGTGTTACTACTGGGACCAAGGATGAAGCTCAGATCAAGTAATAAACAGTGTTGGAAGGTCGACGTAATTTTCCATCATATCAAAGTTCAAAGTTTTGGTTCCAGATAAGGGCAATCTAGGATATATATCGTAACATTGATGACCTGATTGGAGGATAATCTATCAAATGTGTGTGGCTGAAGTAAGATGAAAATGACAGCAAAATACCAAATGCATAGACCCCATAGGGTGACAGTAATGTAAAATCTCTATCACATTGTCAGCCCATTAATAATGCCAGAAAATTTCCACTAGAATACACCCAATAGAGATAGAAGAGAACATACCCTTGCTGGATTGGCAACAAATATGCGAGAGAGAAGGTGCCTACAATCTTGCGATATGTGAACATAGTCAGGAATCTTGTACTGTACCGCCATTATTCGCTGAAAAGAGAAACATCAAAGCCAAATTAAAAAGATTAAGCATCACATGCAGTAATATATGAAAACTTGAAAATACTCACTTGAATAGTTTTCCTAAAGTTCTTTGGATCCTCCTGGTCTTCAAAAGGGTATGCCCCAACCAGCATCACGTAAAGTGTCACCCCGCATGACCAAACATCAGCCAGCTAAAATAATCACAAACAAACATTCATGGCCTGTGAATAAAGATCAGTAAAAGAAAACTCTACCTTTAGGAAATAAGGGGAAGGGTGTAGGCAAAAAGATGCAATTTACGCAATGATGGAAACATAACCTGTAAATTCAGTGCAAGTCATAGAGCGACCAGTTATAGTGGTTTCTTAACAAGTATTGACCGAGAAGTTATAGTTGCTTCTTAACAAGTCATATATTGGTTTCTCAACTACCCATAAGAGGACAGGTTATATAGACATACCATAAAATAAATGAGACATATCGTAAGCAAATTCAGCTCATACAGATGGATGCCAGATAAAAATCATTTGCATAATGTCTCTCCACCAAATGTAAATACCACATAATTAATCTACCTTGCCATCATATTCCCTTCTGGAGAGGACCTCTGGAGCAATATAAGCTGGAGTACCAACAGTTGATTTTGGCCTTGAATGCAACAGGGATGACTGCAATTGCAGGAGAAAACTATGAGCATCTTAGCAATCGTTATGGGAATAATATGTCTATATCTACAATTCAGAAGAACACATCAACCTTTGAGTATCCAAAATCACATATCTTCAAGCGTGGAGCTGCACTTCCATCAAGAAGGGTATTCTCGAGCTTCAGATCTCTATGGCATATTTGCTGCAGGGGCAGTGGAAATTTGAAGAGACTGAGCTCCCTTAAATTAAAAAGATGGCATTTTATACGTTCACAATTAATGAATAATTTCCTGTAGATTCGTGTAAGTTGCTCACCATGTTGTGACAGTAGTGAACTCCTGAAATAAGCTGCTGGAAAAAGTATCTAGCCTGAAATGATAGCAGCAAAAACCAAATGTGTGGCTTTTTAAAATTACAGAATTCTAAAAAAGGGTCTTCATCAGACCTTATCTCCTTCATAATCTATTATATACTGGTAGCACATGCATTGTTGATACAGTTAGAAATTTTAACTATACCTCATCTTCACTGAACCTTCCTGCATTGCAAATGCGCTCAAACAGTTCTCCTCCAGCTGCATATTCCATAACAATGGCAAGATGAGTGGGAGTCAATACCACCTGCATCTCACAAACAAATGAACTACACTTAGACCAGTTATTCCTCAACTTTTCTTTACGTTTTCAAAAGCAGACAACATAAAAGCAATAGGACATTGCAAAATAGTAAATGATATGAACACACTTGCCTCCTTGAAGCGAATTATGTTTGGATGTCGAAGTGATTTATGATTAATGATCTCCCTTGCTACATTTTCATCAATCTACAACAAAAGTGGCATCTCAAATCTATGGAAGCTTATATGAAAAAGAGAGTAGGGGCCTGGTTGACTAAGAATGTTTAACTGATAATTAGGGAAAAAACACAAAAAGAATAACGAAACAATGAGCATTAGACATTTAAAACAATTGTAAGATATTAGATTGATGATAAAAGGAGGTAATTATGCAAACCTTGTGTCCTCTCTCAATGTATTTCATTGCCACAAGCTCTTTGGTCTCCTTGTGCCTCATGAGCCTTGCAACACCAAAATTCCCAGACCCTATATCCTTCACAAGCTCGTATTTCTCCATCTTCTTATCCTTACTAAACTTCACTATTTATAAGAAAAGAACAAAAAAAAATCCCTTAATTCAAAACCACAAAATCCACCAAACTTGAGCTTCAAACTTTCTTATCCAATTCCCCTTTCAAACACCAATCAAGCCCAAATTCTGCTGCAAGATGCCAAATTGGGAATATGGGGGTTTTCAATTTAACAAAACAAAAGATCAATCTTTAAAGCAATTTACAAAATACCCAGATAATCCTAAAATCCAAATTCCAAAAACCAACCTGAATTCAACACCTTTAAGCTGAATTACAACGTGATATGACCCAAGATCAACATATATGCACCAAATCAGATAAAGGGTGTTTGAGAATCTGCGAAATTTAGAAGAACTAGGGTTTCTTGAGACACAAAGATTGAGAAATTGTGGGCCTTTGAAGATGGGAAAAACAAAATTGAGATGGGGCTATGGTGGAAAAAGAGGAGAGAAGTATAAAATCAAAGATTGATTAGCAGAGATTTGAAGCTAAAGCAAGGAATCCACTAGTGTGTGTATGTGTGTGTGCATGAGACCAGAGAGAGAGATTCTAGGAGTAACAGGGACACAAGTGTGAAATGGTGAAGAGAAAAAGTGAAAAGGGGAATGAGGAATATTTTTTGATTTAATGAAGTCTTGCTTCCATTGTGAAAGTATCCTTCCCTATTTATAGCTGTAAGAATATTTCTTTACTTTTTATTTCCTTAATTAATTCATTTATTTGATATTTTTAACCAACTTAAAATACACATATATATATATATATATATTCTTATATTTAATAAATAATTTATCTTTAATATATCCATTTTTTCGTAAGCTCTAGATTTTTTTTATTTCCGCTATAGCCAAACACAGAAAAGGTCATTTTTTTTAATCAGGAAAGATCTTCTTGTCAAATAATGAATATAATATAAGCAATTTTTTTATTGCGAATTATGTATAATCCTTCAAACAAAAAAAATTAGATGCGTCAAATTCATATGAATAAATATATTAAAAAATAATTTATAATTATATAAATATCTAAAATTTTAAATTTTAATTATTTTTTTAATTTTTATATCAAGTCAAAATGAAAATTGATACATGAAGTAGCGATATTAATTTTTTTTATTATAATTTTTTTTTTAAATGTGTCAATTTTTAACGTGTTTTAAGGTTATGAACTAGTCGGTGGATTCGGTCAAAATCAGTGAAGCGGTGGCACTGGCACCAGTCTGATGTCTGGCTTAATCCAGTCCAACATCCTTCTATCTCATCGTACAGCTAGGATCAAAGTTTCCACCGACTACGGGATAGTTTGAAAGAGTGTATTAATAATATTTGTTTTTTTCCCTATTTGATGTTTGGAGTCTGTGAATTTTTTTATTTTCGGGGCTCGAACCTGAGACCTCTGGTTAAGGATGAAACACTCTCACCAGTGCATCATAACCCATGTTGGTAATAATATTTGTCGTTTGATGTAATGTTTGTATTAGTTATGTATAAATAAATTTTATGTGTTTTTTGGTTTGATGCATTAAATATGACATGCATTGCATCAAAAAAATTATTTACGAGAATATCCTCTACAATTATGGTGAAAAAGATGTTAAAAAAAGAAGAAGAGGCAATTAGGTTTGTATTCATGTTAATGTATGCATTAAAACTATTGCATTACAAATGCCTAAAAATTTATGGTATTGATAATACAAACATTAATGTGCAATGAAGTGTATAACTAATGCAGTATATATAACATGAGAAAGTGTACCAAATAAGGTACTATTAACACAATAAGTTAATTCATGCATTATTTTGACTAATATACTCTGCCAAACAACCTCTTTAGTTTCTTAAATAAATAAGTAATGAGGAGATTTTATTTTCTGTTTCATGGTTGGTACCAACAAACCTTTAAGAAATCATTTGATAGAATATATTAGAAAAAATAATATATTTATTAAATTTGTATATTATTAGTATCTTATTTGATATACTTTTTTAATATGCACACACATATGTATAACTGGTCTTGCATTAATTTATACATTATATTTGATATCAAGGTATGTAGTAATACATTAGAATTCATGGTACTGGTAGATTAAAGTATTTCATACATATATTGGCATGATTAAAGACATAATTGTGTTTAGAGGCAGCAAATGGTTGGATTGCATTTAAATAGATTGAGTATGTGTTGAGCTAAAATTAACTAAATTGAATTATAATTCATCCATATAAAATATAGTTAAATATAAATTTGATCAAATATTATTTTTAAAATGATTCTAACCCATTTTAATATTTTTTAATTATAAATCAAAATTAATTTGTAAACACTCAATTCCTATCACCCCAATCTCACTCTTAAATAAATATCTTTTAAAAAATTATTTTTTCATATGAAAATGAATATAAATTTTTCTACTTTCCGTGCCCAAACTCACACCCTACACCCTATCCTCACATCTATTGTCCTTCAATTTTATTTAGAAAATATCTAAAATGTTTGCACTACCCTTCTCTCGTTCCCTAACCCCACATTATTATTAATTTTTTAAAATAATTTTTTTCAAAAAATAAAATTTTACCCGTGACTCCCACCTTCACCCTACCCCGACCAAATTCCATACCCCAACCTGGAATTTTTTTTTAAAAAAAATCCTCCATCCTCCTCAACTTTCATTCTACTCCCAACCCCATTGCGCTCTTGAATTTTTTCAAAACACAAATATTTTTTTAAAAAAAATATTAATGTGGGGTTGACGTTGAGGTTGGGGTTTGGGGGGGTGTAAGGTATGGGTGGGAATAAATAATTTATCTTTAATATATCCATTTTTTCGTAAGCTCTGGGAGCGAGAGGGCTCTCCTATCCTATAATTTTAAATAAACATATTTATTTAGTGCAATCAAGAATTTTTTACATTATAAGTGAAATATCTATTAATATATATGAAGTCTCACATTTTATTCATTTTGATCATATTTGTATGAGCTTTTAAAATAAATTGATCATATTTACGCACTTAAAAAAGATGAGTGATTCATTAAACTATATATGGTTAAATAGACTCATTTCACTTTATATGGATTGAAATTGCATTCTCGAATTGAATTTCAAAATTTTTTCCACGACATTACTATCATATTAGTGGATAGTAATTTTGTAAATAAATATCTTTTTTAAAAAAAAACTAATACAATATATATTATTTTCAATACATCAAAATAAATTAAACATTACGTAAAAATAATTTTATCATAAATAATACAAGTATTATTGATTCTAACATTATTAATACACCAATCTATCCCTAACTTGTTTACGTAAATTTATTATATTTTAAAATTATGAAATTAATCCATTTATGTTATACGTGCTGTATTAAATCAGGATGGAGAAGTATTATGAACCTTTAGTCGTAGCTTTATAAATACACTCACACCTCCAAAAAAATTATCTTTATTTTTACTTTTATGTATATGAAAATAATTTATACCTTTTATTTATTTTATTTAGGAGAATGTACTCATTATTAATATTGCATTTGGATATACGGTATAGAGTTATGATTTCAAATTTTAAATGCTTTAAAAAGCATGATTTAAATTTTTTTTTTTATAAAACTTGACTCATAAGTTTATGTTTTGTTAAGAAAAAATCGCATGCTCGTCATAAAAGATTATATGTACTATGTGAAAAGATTATATTATTAATTTATTACTACTATTTTTACTAGTGAATCTTTATAAAATCATTTGTACTTAGAAGTTTGTAAACACAAATAGTTATTTATAAAAATATACGAAGATATGCCATTTATCAATACGGCGTTTTAGGATATTTCGATTTCTTGTTCATGAACTATGATTTACTCATTTAAATGGAGAAATTTTAATTATAATTTTCACAACTAGTGAAATTTTCATGTTTATGTGAAGGAAAAAAAAATCAAAAATTTAAATTACATATTTAAACAAAACTTTAACTTCATATCATAATTTTCATATCCAAACGGACCCAAATCTAAGCCTAATATGGTTTGAGAATACCTCTTTTCTCTTAGTCTAACAAAATCATCTAAAATAATATTCAATGATCAAAACTTAAAATTCTTGAGATATATTTTCACCACCATGTCATAAGATTAATAATGCACCATGTTTGCTTGTGTCATTTTGTTGAAGTTCTTTTGTTCTTCTTTCAACTTCATCCTTCTTTTCTTGAGTCACTCATGCGGGTCAAAATTCGTGTCATGTGTTATGAAAATTTAAAATATCAAGATTATATAAAATGAAGGAATTATATTAAATTTGAGTCATTCATGTGGATCAATTAAATTAATTTAAATAATATATATATTTATTTGTTATATGTTTAATTTAAAAGAGAAGTGATGCAACTATTTAGATTTATAATTATAAAAAGACTCATTCAAAAATAGAAGGAGAACATAACATTATGTTCTCTTCTCCTCTTCTCTCTCAATTCCTAAAAAGTTTATGTGAAGATTCTAGTGAAGTGTTCTTCTACAAATAGCAAATAAAATTTTGTAATATCTACACGACTATAGATTAATTATTTAAATGTAATCTGTATTTCATAAACACGAGATTACACTATTAAATTAGTAAAATGAATTCAATATTCATGCAAATCATGTGTTTTATGAGATTTTTCATAAAAAAAAAAAAAACTAATAAAGTAAGCATCACTAGTAAATCATCCTTTGAGAATATGGCTTTTCTTACTGTATTTGATATAGTCCTTGTTCACATTTCAATTGTGGGAAAATGGGCAATGACATAGGGCATCCCAATACTAGGGGTTTAGGAAGCGGGAAAAGTTGACATGGTGAAAACTTTTTGTATTAAAAATTTCTTTTATTTTTTTTAATTGTCATATTGCGTTTAAAAAAAAATAATTTGATTAATTTATAAAATTAAATTAGATTAAATTAATTTAATATTTTTCAAAATAAAATTTTAGATATTTAAAACTATACAGAATTTATTATTACTTGCAACTTTTTCATATCAATATAATAAAATAATACACCTTTAAATATTAGTCAAAATTTATATAATTTGACTATAAAAATAGATATTGTGACAACTAAAAGGAAAAGAATGGAGTAAACAAATTAATTTTCATTAATTTATAGTACGTATTAAAAACAACTGACATATAATGTCAGAAAAAATACAGTTAAAAATAAAAAAAATAAAAAAATAAGTATTCAGACTAAGATGAAAATATTATATGTTTTTTAGAAAATTAAAATTTATTGCAATATAGTTTTCACCCATTCAATTGCATATTTCTTAATTGATTCCCTTAATGATACAATAGTCTGACAACATCGTATTACTCGAATGACTCTTGATTAGTTGAAGTCAAAGATCAACTAATAAGAACACTCTACATCAAACATAAAATTGCTTTATTTTGTGTTGAATAAGATAGGACAAATAAGATAAAGATGATTCTTTTTGCAAAAATTTCCAAATTACATTGGGGTTTGTTTGGAAGCCACCCAAATAATTGAAATTGGTGTAATATTTTATCCTGTTTGTCTATCATAATATAGTATAATTACAAATGTGTTGTTTGGTTATACGAGTCTCATTATAAGGTTATATTAAATTTTAAAAACAAAAAATAATTATCTAAAATTAAAAATTTATACGAGACAAATAAAGGTATTAATAAATAATATTAAATTAAAATTTTAAGATATATATTGTCTTTTGAAAATATATTAATTAATAAATGTATATTCTTAACTAATATTATAAAAAAAATTATTTTATATTTTTAAAATTAGTATATTTTAATTAATTAATTATAAACCCTAAGTGAACATCATGAAATGCATGTCTGACAAAAATATTAAATATTATAAATATAGTTTCATAGTAAAATTATTTTTTTAAAAAAATCAAACTAATAAACTAAAAATTAATGTCTTGTAATGTGAAATATCAATTCAATACTATAAAAAACAAATAAAACTAAAAATATAACATAAGTTTTAAATTCAAAATAGAAAAATTAACATAATACACTTATGCCAAATTAAATATAACGTACATAAATATAATTTAAAAGAAAAAAATAAATATATTTATAACTTCATCCAACAATAAATTCAACTTTAGTTCAAAAATATTAGAATGCTAATAAAATCATATTAATGAAAGAAATAAATATGGAATAAATAATAAATAAGATAATACGAGAAATTGCATGAAATCACATGATATATAAAGGTTGAGAATGAGAAGGAGTCAAAAATACATATTATAAAATAAAATAAATTTTTAGAAACAATAGAATAATAAAAATAAAAAGAATACTAATTAAAATAAAAAATAAATTAAAATGGAAATATAGAAATAGAATAAAAATTAAAGAAAGAAATTAAAAGATAACTAACATATAATTACATCACACGATTAGCAGCAATTCACAACCTTCCTCTGCGAATTGAAGAGTGTAATTACACCATGTCAATCATTCTCTGTGGTCCCTTTTAGATTTTATCGTTATTATAAATAGATGGTCCTTAATATATATCATTGCGCAAGATCAATGCATAAATGACCTTATTCTTCTAATTTTATCCTTCATAGTTAATGAATTTTAAAAAAAATATTTGACCAATTAGAAAATTTTTTAAAAATTAATGTACATTAAATAAGGATAAAGAGTAAAGTTATTCTTTTTTTTAATGCAAGCGCAATCATAAAAGGTGACATATAAAAGAAAATAGAGGGAGTACGTCAATTACCTGCTGACCAAATAATTACTTATCCCACAATTATACTGATTATGCGATTTTTGTTATATTATTACTAAAATTTCTCATTGCTAGATGAGTCAAGTATTTTCGTATTGTTTTTTTTTTTTTTCCTCTTGTCATTCAGCGGTTCATAGTAGAACTGATTTTTTTTCTCTCTCTTTTTTGAAAAAATAAAAATATAAATAAAAATATCCTTAAAATGGAGTATTTTATTGTAGATTTTTTATTTTGTTTAGGAAAGCTGATAAATGAACTCCTCTTAATACTGTGCTGCTGCTCCCCTTGTTGAGTCTCTTGAAATCAGATCACCACTTTGGGTCGGATCCCCCCGTCTCATTTCTCACGCGCCATTCCTATCGTCGCCGGCGATTATGATGCGGCCCACCGCCCGATCACTAACATTGCTCTTCATCCTCGCTGCTTTGCTCGTCGTCTCGCCGGCTCTTGCTTCCGAGTCCGATCACAAGGTAAAATGTTCGATTCCAAGAACGCGGAAAACCCTAATTTCTGTTGGCTTTCTTGCTTTTTAAGCTCTACACATCCTTTTTCTTTCTTTTTCGCTGGAGGCATCCCCATGCTGTTCAGATCTATGGGCGACTCCAATTGCGAAGATCTTGTTTGTGTATTTGCTTCCCTGATTCCGAAAATTTTCCTCGTTTTGGTAGATTTGATGCGAAGTGATGCGTTTAATCACTGTTTTATTAGTGCAAAGTAATGGTTTGACTTTAGATCTCCAAGACCTTTCTTTTGCGCTTGATCTCAAATTTGTCATACGGCTGTGTTTCATATGATAATTGTGTTTCGTAAGTGTAACGCTTGTTATGCGTGCTGATGTTGTAATAGTCAAGTAAAGCTACTAACAGGTCCTTCAGAATGTGCCTTGGCGGCTGTTCTGAGGAGGATTTGATCACGCTGGTTACCTTATGCAGATGACACGTAACTGCACTGCCTAAGATATGGAATGAATTTATTTTTCTTAATTTTATTCATCAAAGACAGAGCTGAGCTTATATTTCTATGTGCCTCTTTATCAGTTAAGCTTGATTAGTGAAATGGTTGCAGCACTCTTTCATCTTGTCCATTGATTGTGAATTGGCATAGTGGTGGAACTCAACTTTTTAGGATGAAATGGTCAATAAAGGCTTAAAAAGGTGATCCTTTTTAGTTCAGATTATAGATAATTTCAATGTGCTGCTGATTGGATGAATTCAGAGCAACTAGACAAGTGGGACTACATTGTTGATGACACCTTAGGATGGAGAGATCAACTATCAAATAAGGAAAGTAAGTTCATTCCTTCTAGTGTAGATTAAATGGCTTTATTGTATAGCTGATCAGATGGTGGAAGGAGTGAATTGATTAGACCAATGTGCTACATTGTTGATGAACAAGGTTAAAGTACTCACAACTGTAGCTTCAGGTTGCTGCTGTTTTATTAAAAAGCTAATTAGTGGACTGGTGGACCTGGTAGAGTGGGTATCTATTAGGTCATTGAAGTGGATTTGCAGTGGTGCCAGAGAGTCTTGCAATTGAAAATCCATAGTTGATGGCGCATGTACTGTAAAACTTGTTTATTGATTGGTCTGCTGTTTTCATCGATTTTATCTTTTCATAACCATTTAACTTCTGAGCTGAGGTTTGTTCTTGTAAACTTTGTCATGGATATTCTTGTACGTTCTATAGTTTAGGTTGAGAGTCTTTTCTCTTTGTGCCAACTATAGTTCTGCATGACTTGCACTGTAAGAGGCTTTTATTCTTCTTTCACTTAAAGCTAAGATCATTCTATTTTATTCTTGTGTTTGCCTCTAGTTAATTGTGATTCCTACTGAATGATGTTTAAAATTTTTAAATTGCAATCAAAGTATGTCGGATTAGATGTCGTTTCGGTTCCTTTATAATACTATAATGGACAGGAGTGGTGATTTAAGCGCTGACAAAATCAAACTGCATGTTATAATAATCCCCTCAACTGGCCCAACCTATTATGGTTCAGATGTGTCATCATTAAGAAATGGGTTTATGGATTCCTATAAAAGGAATCCACATTTAAATTGCTGTGCTTTTATGGGTTAAATATGGGTTTACTTTGATTTTAAAATGGTTTCTTGACCTAAATTTGGCACATGAAGTGAATTTCAAAGATTTGCTCAGAGGTCGTATGTGTCTGTTTGAAATGAAATCTTTCTCTTTGCTTTTCCTTTACATCTAGTTTCTGGCTCAGGGATTTTATTCAGGCGATGCTTGCTCAATCTACGCTTAAGCATTGACAGAGCTTAAGCCTTAAGCAATTTATCTGGAGTTCTGCTCTAGTTCATCTTCTTCCTTTTCCAAAAGTCTGTTGATTTGGATCTATTGATCTTTTCTCATTAAAACAAGGAGCTAAAGGTTTGAGCAGGATATACTTGTTCCTTTTGTGAGGTTAAGGGTCTAGGATTTTCTATTTAGGAGTATTTGGTTCATTTCAACAGTTCCATTTTATTCAGCTCTAGCACTTAGTGGTACCTAACGGACAGATGTGGTTAAGGCATCTGTATTTTGGGGTATCTTTTCTCATTTGTGGTATTAGGTTAAGACGTCAACCCTAAACCTAAGACTACGTATTGGTTGGTTCGGTTTTGAAGTTTATGAGCACGATTTATAGGTTATTGGTTTATGACATGCTAAACTGTTATAGAATATTAAGATATTAACTTATTACTTATTGGTTGTTGATCGTTATTGGTTCGGTTATTAGTTTAACCGGTAAAATTTGACACACAAAAACAAATCATTGAAAATAACTTGGAAACAAGGTGACACATGCACATGAGTTGACTGATTTTGTCTTTCTCACAAAGCAAATACTGATACATTGTAGAATAATTGAAAGTTTGGGACAACCAGAAATAAAAGTATGAAACAAAATCATTAGTCAACGACTTTAACAGGATGACTTTATATACTGACTGGTACAAATATTATTTGTTAATTTATTTGTTATCGAGTTATCAGTTAATCCTTTAAAAAAACCTCAAAACATTAAGAACTAATTACAAAAAATATCTAAATCGTTACTGAAACCGTTAAATCAATTACCCATTACCATAAACCAGTAACTTTTTTTGATTAGCATTATTGGTTTCGATTTGGTTTTGAACAGTCCTACTAGTATACCTTTCTTTTTTCTTGCATATTAAGCAACACAAGTTTGTATGCTTCTTTGCTCTACATTTTGTTCACTTTTGCGATTATAACAACAACAACATACCCAGTTAAATCCCACAAGTGGGGTATGGGAAGGGTAGAATGTACACAAACCTTACCACTACCTCATAGAAGTAGAGAGTCTGTTTCCTGGGAACTCTAATCTCAAAACCCTCACTTTTGCGATTATGGAACTAGAAAATATACTAAAGAGGAGAAATATTTAATCTCATGTTTGTTTACTATGAATTTCTGAGAAGTATTAATTATGCATAATTAAATGGATGTATTATTGCATTATGCTTGTGCTTTTGTTTCTTTCCAAGGACTTCGTGTATGCAAATGTTTTTTTCTGACCCCTATGCTTTGTTCAACAGTATCAGCCAGATGACCCAGTTACCTTGTGGGTAAATAAAGTTGGGCCCTACAATAACCCACAGGAAACATACAACTATTACAGCCTTCCATTTTGTCATGCATCTGGTTCTCACAAATGGGGTGGACTTGGTGAAGTTTTGGGTGGAAACGAGCTTATTGATAGTCAGATTGACATAAAGTTTCAAAGTATGTGAATCCCCTTCACTGTTGCTCCTTGTTATTCTTGTTTGATTTGAAGTTTACATGGACTCTTTGTGTTTGATAGGAAATGTGGAGAAGAGTATCATTTGTGCGCTTGAGCTTGACGAAGCGAAGGTCAAGCAATTCAAGGATGCTATTGAAAACAATTATTGGTTTGAATTCTTCATTGGTATGTTAAAATTTTATTCTTTGGTATGTTCTTATGATGTGAAGATCCCCTGCAAAAACATCGAGTGCATTTTGTTCGTAAGAAATCCTAATATTGCAATGCTGAATAACATTTTCCGTCCAAGATGCTGATTAGCATATAACTTCTTGGTTCAAATTCCTGAAGATTTTACAACAAATACATTATTTTTTGGATGGTATGCTTCTGTATTGTGTTTGCAGTCTTTGAAGTGGTAAGTAACTGATAGTCACTTGTAAAAAATTACATCAGTGCTTATACATGTTTGATGTGGTTTCATGGTTGCAAAGAGAGAAACAAGTTTCTAAATAATTAGAGAGTTGATGGATGATTTTACAATTAATTCCTTGGGCATTATCCTACTATTCTTGTTATGTGGGAATTAGAAACTTAACTTATACTTGGCTTATCTACTTTATCATGACACACCTGCATGATTTTGAATCCCTTTTCTTGGGTTTGCTACAAGATACCTAGTGTAATCTCACTAGTAGGGTCTAGGAAAACGATGTGAACGTAGACCTTACTACTACCTTGGATTTCTTATTCCTATTTGTTAGGCTTTGCAAGCAAACAATGACAAAATATCCTCCTATTTTTTATGAGGAAAAGGAGAACCATCAACCACAAAGGCAACTTTAGGAAATTGTACTAAGATAGACCATTAAAAATCTAAGAGAAGTATCGTTGACTCTGGCCATGCTCTTCTTTTAAAATACTTTTGCATTTTACGCCAAATGCATCATTGAATTGTAAGCGTTGCTTCATCTTTTAAGAGCTTTACATTCCATAGTAATGGGAAGTGAAAAATTTGACAGTAAAATATTACTTAAACTGCAAGGTGTAATAAACCATTGTCCCACGTTTAATGTACAACATTGTGTCCTAGCAACGTGCGTATCTGGTTCATTGATTTGCTTGTGCATTCTCTGCAAAGGCTAGGTGAAAATAAACCATTTTCTCCCTCTTATAATGTAGCATTGTATATTGTTGGTGAGGCTTCACCAGTCTGTGATTAACTATGGAAGATTTTTTCTGGAAGTTGTTTATGTTATTGTAAATATATGCTCCTATTTATTGTTTAATCGCCTACATTCCTGTTGACTTTAAATTTTATTTGGCTGTGTTGATTTAAACCTACTTCTGTTTCAGCACCGAACTTTTTTTTTGCTTTTTTCTTTTTTCAGATGTTCCGTCTTCTGTTGCTTTATTTAGTTTATTTTGAATTGGGTTATTGTTTTGACCTTTATCTTCTTTTGTTTCCGGTTTGTTGAATATTTTTCAGATGACCTGCCATTGTGGGGTATGTACTTCTCTCTCTGCCTTAATTTTGTTGGCAAAAAATTGGAAAAGAAAAAGTGGTATCAATTTGTGATTTGTTTGTGTTATAGGTTTTGTTGGTGAGCTACATCCTGACAGAAACAATGATAATAAGCATTCACTTTACACACATAAGAACATTCATATCAAATACAATAAGGACCAGGTTTGTGACTTGATCATCTCATCCAAATTTGGTGGATAGTCTACATATACTTATCTTTCTGATGTCTCGCTTTTTGCAGATCATTCATGTCAATATCTCTCAAGACGGCCCACAGCCTTTGGAGGCTGGGAGAACCTTGGACATGACATATTCTGTCAAATGGGAGCCAACCAATGTCAGCTTTGCTCGTCGCTTTGAAGTTTACTTGGATTACCCCTTTTTTGAGCATCAGGTGGACATTACTTGGATTGCATTGTTTTCTTGGTTTTATTCATCTGCTCCAATGATTTGTATTTAATTTAGCACCATGTGATTCAATTTTTCTCTTTTGTGTGTTGTTTGTAATTGTGTTATGCACTGTGCAGATTCATTGGTTCTCCATCTTTAATTCTTTCATGATGGTCATCTTTCTTACTGGTCTGGTGTCCATGATATTGATGCGGACGCTAAGGAATGATTATGCCAAATATGCTCGGGAAGATGATGACCTGGAGACCTTGGTAATGACCTTGTGCTTTAGACACCATTCTGTTTAGATAGGATTTGAGCTCAAGGCTTTTCCTATTCCATTTTAAAAAAAAAGTTGTAAGTTTGAGGTTTCTTTTCTTGATCATTAATGTTTTGTCTCTCAGGAAAGAGATGTGAGTGAAGAGTCTGGTTGGAAACTTGTTCATGGAGATGTGTTTCGGACTCCGCTTAACCTAGTGTTACTTTCTGCTCTTGTCGGTACTGGGGCACAGCTGGCATTGCTTGTCCTCCTTGTCATACTGTTGGCAATTGTGGGGATGTTATATGTTGGGTATGTTGGATACTTGATACCTTTGAACTGTAGTTGTTGGCTATCTATTTAGGAGTAGAGTAATAGGGGTAATTCGTCATGGATCTGTCTGGTACTTCTAGTTTCATGTTAGCATTGCAATGAAATCACTGGTTGCTAATAGTATTTGTTTGAGTACTATGTTTCCTTGCTACTTTATTAATATGTTTTATTTAAATAGTATGTGTACATTCTTTTCAGGAGAGGATCCATTGTTACGACTTTTATTGTATGTTATGCTCTGACATCTTTCATTTCGGGCTATGTTAGTGGTGCAATGTACTCACGGAATGGTGGTATGTTTCCTTTCTATTCTATATCTATCCTTATAAGGCACTAATCTTCTGTTGGACCCTTTCCCCCTCTTCTTTTTGGCACTTCTATTTCATCTAAGGAGCTAATTCAAGCTGAGATCTTTTGTCTTATCATTTATTGATGTGTAATGTGGGACATATTGCTAGTGGCTCCTGATTGGTGGTTGGAGTACTGCCAATGTGCATGGTTTTTATTTCTTTGCTCTCCAACTTACTTGGCAAAACATGGAATGACAACACACTTTTTCTCTTGCTGTTTTTTTCTCTTTCAAGTGCAACAGTCATACTGTATATCTTCTTATTGCAGGGAAAAGCTGGATCAAGTCTATGATTCTGACAGCATCACTCTTTCCATTTTTGTGCTTTGGAATTGGTTTCGTTCTGAACACAATTGCCATATTTTATGGGTCTCTAGCTGCAATTCCTTTTGGCACAATGGTGGTCGTCTTTGTCATCTGGGCATTCATTTCCTTCCCCTTGGCTCTTCTGGGTACAGTTGTTGGAAGAAACTGGAGTGGTACTCCAAACAATCCGTGCCGTGTCAAGACCATTCCTCGCCCTATACCTGTGAAAAAGTGGTACCTGACGCCGTCAGTAATCTCTTTGATGGGTGGTCTGCTACCATTTGGCAGCATATTTATTGAGATGTATTTCGTCTTCACATCCTTCTGGAATTACAAGGTAAACTATAAACCCATGTGAGGCTTGTGTACCCCTCACCATAAATGATTTTGAATAATAAGTGAAGGTTAAATTTAACGGATTCAGGGAGAAACAATTTGAATTCTGTCTATAGCTTGGACCTCGCTGCAAATAAATATGAGCATGAAACAAACTCCGGCGGATTCAGGGTGCTGGCCCAGTTTCATCTTGGTGCCCTTTTCTTCGCGAACAAGTTAGATTGTTTAAAATTTCGATGAACTCCTATGAATAGAATGGCTATCTTTTGCTAGCATGCATTGCCTGCATGATTAGTCATGTATTTTTTTTTCTAAAAAAAGGTCAAATTGATATGGAATATATGAAAGAACTCCTGTTTGGTAGCAGGATGTTATAGTTTACTTCTCAACTAAGCCGCTGCTGGACCAAATTTGAGTTCATTGCTAATTTGATCGAGTCATGGTTTTTGCAGGTGTACTATGTTTACGGGTTTATGCTCTTGGTGTTCTTGATACTCATTGTTGTTACCGTCTGTGTGACCATTGTGGGCACATATTTCCTGCTAAATGCTGAGAATTATCATTGGCAATGGACTTCATTTTTCTCAGCATTCTCTACAGCTGTCTATGTCTACCTGTACTCAGTATATTACTACTATGTGAAAACTAAGATGTCAGGGTTCTTCCAGACCAGCTTCTATTTTGGATATACTCTGATGTTTTGTCTCGGCTTAGGAATTCTCTGCGGTGAGTATGGGTACCAGTTAGACCATTTCTGCCATATCGTGTCTATTGGTTGTGTGGAATTCCAGTTATATGTCATGGTATTTCATCTTGTTTCATGTTAGTCCTAATCAGCCATGTCCTCTTGTCATTTAAACTCAGGTGCTGTTGGATTTTTGGGCTCTCAGCTGTTCGTGCGGAGGATCTATAGGAACATCAAATGTGACTGATCTTTTTACAAAGAAGAGTAGGACTGACACTGCTATATTTGCTTGGTATCTGGCAGTAAGGTCAAGAACCTCAAGAACCATGTATCTTTGTGGGATTCAATTTCGGTTTGATGATGGTAGGTACCTCTGCTTGTATTCTGGGGAGCCCTGAAAATTTTCCCCATTCATTGGGCTGTAAAAGAAATCTCCTATTTTCATTTGTACTTAAATTAGAATGCAGACTTTGGATGATTCAAGGCTAGCATGTTAAGAGTTACAGCGTTGATGTAGTGTTATCTCTCCAATACTATACGACACGGATGCAAAAAGCATTGCTACTTAATTTTTGTTTATTCTTTATGTAACTGCAAATGAGGCCCAGACAGGTTGTTGTGCTTGTTGAAAAATTCACGATACTGATTTGTGATGCACACATTTAGGGGTGGCAAAATTAGACCCAATCTGCTCAATGCCCAACCTGTTGAAGTTTGGATTGGTTATTCAAGTGTGGTCGAGTTAATAACCCATCCATTTATTAGCTCAACCCATTTTAAATTGGGTTTATTAACCCAGTGGTTTGGGCTTGAGATTTTCATGTTGAAGGTCTCAAGTTCGAAATTTTTTGCCAGCGAAAGCAAGAGGTTTGCATTTTGAGTTGAGCTTGTCATATCGTGTTTGTCTAATGCGCGTTACCTCTCCTATGTGCTTTGCGATCTATTGCATAGGAGTGGAGGTTATCTTTGTGCACACCCAAAGGGTAGTGGTTGCAGCTTTAAAAAAAAAATTAATTCAAGATTGATTTTGTCAAAATAGTTTTGAAACACTTCTTTAATCTGATATGTTTTATATAAGGCAGAATAAAAAAAAATAATTTAATTAAGTACTAATATAGTGAAAAAGAACAAATAAAATAAGTAAAATTTAGTAAATGTTGTGTTGGGTTAGATTTTGATTCATTTTATAATTCATTACTTGACCCGTTTTGGCCCAGTAAATTTGGATTGAATTGAGTTTTGACCCGTTTGTTATATTAATCAATTATAATCCATTTAAATTTGACTCAACCTATTCAAATGTCACCCCTATGCACATTGCAAACAGAGACCAGATTTTGATTCACCCTCATTTGTAATTGCATTCTCCCAACCAAATAGCCCTTCACTGTCCCTTTAAACTACCGTAGTTCTCTATTGTTTTCGTTTTCATCATCTGTTGTATACAAGGTTGTGTTATGGTATTTCCTACTACGCCATCAAAATTCAGTCACTTGAATTATTTGATCCAAAATGTTAAAATTTGAGAATTAGCAATATTTTGCTGGCAGGGGTATACAAATTGTGGATGCCCACATAGACCTTCTTCAGCCATCTAGATTGGACCAGACATATTTCTAGAATCTACTAACTGACAATGTCCAGAATCTGAATTGATAGGAACAGTCTTATGTGGTTTTTCTTGTGGTTGGTATTGGAGGAGAAACAAAAATTAGACCCAAGTTATGTCAGTGCTGACACTTGGGACACTAACCTCCATACTAACTTCTTTCCTAAACAAATAAATCCTCATTAGTGAAGTGAGATCAACAAAGCACAAGAATCCTAAAAAGATAAAAATGGCTAGTATCTCAAGCACCATGATTAGTACCTCCTTCATGCCACAAAAACCAATTGTGACAAGTTTCAAGGCCATCCCAAATTTTGGGCAATCTCTCTTAGGCCTTAAATCTGCACATGGTGCCAAAATCACTTGTATGGCTACATACAAAGTGACACTTATTACACCTTCAGGAGCAGTAAAATTTGATTGTCCAGATGATGAGTACATTCTAGATAGAGCAGAGGAAAAAGGACATGACCTTCCTTATTCATGCAGGGCAGGTTCTTGCTCATCTTGTGCTGGTAAAATTGTATCTGGAGAAGTTGATCAATCTGATGGAAACTTTCTTGATGATGACCAAATAAGTAGCGGATATGTGTTAACTTGTGTTGCTTATCCACAGTCTGATGTTACCATCGAGACTCACAAAGAGGAAGAACTCTCTGGCTAAGCTAAATTTGGCTCACCACTTGATGAGTAGTAGTGTTGTGTGGTATTATTAAAATGGACTTCCAGAATATTCTATGTACATTATCTTTCACTGTTGCTCGAGGGAAATTTGTGTTTTAATGTGCTCAAATTTATAGTATAAATAACATCTTTTCTGTTTTCAGAATCAAATATTTCAAATAAGGTACATTGAATACTTTGATATCTTGGTACAGGGAGGTTTATTCATCTTAATTTGTGCTCTATTTGCAAATAAAGCAAGCAGGGTAGATAGCTCTGTGAGTTAATGGTAAGGTCCAGCCCTTGCTAGTGGGATTTCACTGATATGTTGTTGTAGGTAGATAGTCTCTCCAGACCCAATTTGTGGAATTTCACTGAGTATATTGTCGTTGCAGGGTAGATAAGGTATTTTGTTGTCATTGTAGGTAGATAGTCTTCCCACATCCTACTTGTGAGATTTCATTGTTGTTATTGTAGGTAGATAGTCTCTTTTCCGATAAATACTTGACTCAAAGAAAAAACATTAATGCATTCCATTTAAAGTAAACAAAGAAGAATGAGTGACAATTAAAGGTGTAGATTCATCGTAATCGGAGAGCACAATTTCTAACTTCTCCGAACTAAAAATATACCTGCAGAGTTTTTTCTTCTCTGTAACTACAAAGTACAAGGCGAAATTACAAACACAAACAATTTGAATTTGTTCATCCTCCTCCTTCAAGTTCTTCATCTTGATGCTTTGTTTCTCTTCAATCCATTTGTTCGTTTTGTAATCGTCTAACACCAAGACATGGAGCTCATCCTTTACAAATTTACCAAATGAAACTTTTCCGTTCCATTGAAAACAATCATCAAAGTTCAATTTCGAGGCAAAATTATTACCTTCAGGTAAAGTAATAGTAGTACCAATAAAGATCTCATTCTCCATGTCTAATATATCTATCTCTATGCCAATTCGATTTTGGGAAGTATTGCTTACCTCCCAAATGCGGTAAGCAACTTCATAATTGACAAAAAGTTGAAAATTTGTTATCAGATTCTCCGTGTTTTGCAAGGTAGGTAATTCCAGGAATCGCCATGAAGAAGTAGTGATATTGATGTCATTCCCAAGGCTGAGAATTTGACAACCCAAATTGTCCCCATTTTTGTCAAAGTAAATGGAAAGAACCTTGAAAAGATTTTTAGATGGGAGAAAAGCAAGGTACATGCGCAAACTAGGGCTTTTTTTTTGGGTGGGGAAGTTGAATAGTTTGACCAATTTCAGGATTCCTTATGAGATATCGTCTCGAATTAGAAGATTCAACTCTACTTTTCTCCAAAAATAAACCTTTGCATTCATCTATGACGAAAAATTCATTATCTTCAAACTTGTTGTAAATAATCGTAGAGGAATTTTCATGATGAAGAGAAATAAAGTGACGATCCAGAATTGTTGAATTCCAATGTTTGGTTACACATTTGAATCTCAACAACGACTTAATTGGCAAGCGACTCAATATTTCTTCTATTATGGCCTCTGGAAGATCACCATTATTGGTTACTGAAGCTGATTTCTTCTTCCATCTACGCTTGTATACTTTCATGATTGAAACAATCTAGAAAAGAAAAGATGTAAGAATATTATGTATTTATAATAGTACAAAACCTATTTTGACTAAAAAACAGTATACCTATTAATCTAATCCTTGTTGGTATCGTCTTTGTACGTAAACAATTAGTAAAAGATTTCTTCCTTTTTTGTAATTTTTGGTTTTAGTTCAAATATACATTTTTTTTAAATTTTTATAAAACAAAATTTATGTATTAAAAAATTGACATAAAAATATCATAAAGTAAAACAGAGAGAGGATATACATTTACGAAAGTTGAAAAATTAAGAAAGTATAATCAACGTAATGAAACTTAGGACATGAGTAATCGTATTAGTTTTATGGAATTAGTCATTTTAAATGTTTGTAATCAAAATTAGCATCAAAACAAATGGTTAGTTGAATCCGCACATATTTTTATAAATTGGGGTCAAAGTAATTTATAAATTAGATATTTTAAAGTTATTCAAGCATCCGTCCATTTTAAAACAATTATCAACTTAGCACAATTTGATTGTGAACTTCAACTTATTGTTGTCAAGAATTTTGCTAAATACTTTTTTATTATACTCAATAGGCTTGGGTCTTAAGTCCCTGATCAGGTCGGTCTTGGATTCCCAGTTGGGTTAAGGGATTGAGTCTTAAGTTCGGGATATGGTTGATTTCTAATCGAGTCTCGATTCCCAATTAGATCGGACTCAGGTTCTTAGGTCAGGTCAGAATACAATTTAAAATAAATGAAAAAAATATAATTTTCAAAATTTAAAATATTTAAAAAATAATTTATTTTGTGGAGAAGGGGGGGGGTCGTATGTGGGTCAGGGTTAGGGTGGAATGGAATAAAAAATAAAATTTTAAAAACGTGAGGTATTTTTGAAAATTAAATTTTAAATCTTTTTTTATATGGGTGGGGGATGGGGCGATGGTAGGTGGGTCTGAGTAGGGAGTAGGGTAAAAAGAAGAGGGGAAGGGGTAGGAGTGGGTAAGAAAAAATATTATAATTTGAAATTGAACTGATTTTTGAAAAATATTTTCCTTAGTCTCGAAAATATTTTTAAAAATATTTAGTCCAACTAAACATAGAAAAATTAATTGATATTTTCTAGATTTACACCTCGCAAACAAATTATCATCAAGTTAATTTTGTGAGTGTTTGAATTTAATTTCACGTGTTCCGAATTTCTGCAGAAAAATTGAAGGAGCTTGTATTTTAAAAAAAATAACAAACTTGAAGCAGATCCACTGGTGAAGAATTCGTGTCAATTTACCCGCTAATTCCGATGTATGACAGTTAAGTTTGTCCACTCTCACAAACATTTCACTTATTGGCCACCAGCCATTAGTGCATGAAAACAGAGAGCTCAAAATGCAAAATTTGAGTCATCATTATGATCATTGAATTTATCCAGAGTCAGATCTAGCGCGAATTCTGTGAGTTCAACTAAACCATTATTTCAGTTTGAAATACTTCATACATAAAATTCATCCGTATAATAAGATCACACTCATTCTGAATCTATTAATTTTGACCCCGAATTCAACTCTAGAACATGTATGCACGTTTCCTTGCATGCGTGTATACAGAGTTTTTAGTTAGATTTCTTTTCATTATTTTTGCAACCTCTTGTGTGTTTAATTTGATTTCTTGTTTACCAAAATAAACTTTTGTGGTTATTGCATCTCTTATGGAACAATTACTGTATTTGTTATGATCCTTTCTAATATGTCGAAGATTGATCCATTTTGGTCTTCAATTTGAAGCTTGAATTAATCTTAATGATCTTAACTATTAAGTAGTGATTCTGTAAAAAGCTCTTACTTTCTTTAATTGTACTTATCATGGTATTTGGTTGAAAAATGATATATATCATATGACAGCTGAGGTTATGCAGGTTTCAAGAGAAGATGAAATTTGATTTCTAATAATTCTGTGCATAATTTCTTAAATATTTGCCTACAAACATCAGGGGAAGTGATTCGTTCTTGTAGAAGGCATTTGATTTCATAACTGAGACACAATTGATCGTTTTTCCAAGCCATTCCATGAAAAATTGTGTATCTGATATACTAGCAATCCCAAATATAAGTCCAGGACTTTTCATGTTCTAAAAATAAAATTATCGATTCCTTATGAGCTATGAGGGTTGTACACTCAAGAACTCTCACGTTTGCGGAAATGAGAATGCTGAGATGGAAGCGTGGGTACTAGGAGATCATATAGAATTAGAAATGAAGATATGGAAGACAATGTGGGAATGATCTCAGTGGAGGACAAGATGTGGGAAGTTAGGTTGAAATAGTTTGGGCATGTGAAAAGGAGATGCATGGATGTTTAGCGTAGAGGTGCAAGAGTTTGGCTATATATAGTCCATGCACAGTAGAGAAGGGCTGGAGAAATATTGGGGAGAGGTGATTAGACAGAACAAACTGCTACTTCAACTTACCAAGGACATGACCTTAGATAGGAGGCTATGGAGGGCACAGATTAGATTAGGATAGAGGGCTAGTAGCCAGTTGAACAATGTATCACTTACCCTTTCATATACTAGTAATTATAGTAGTTTCTTGGTCTTCGATTTCTATTAATACATGGTACTTCAATTATAGTAATATTTTATTGAATTTATTATTCTTGTTTTTCCGTAGTGCTTTCTCATGCTATCTTGATAAGTAATTTGTTGTGGCTTCTTCACTTCTGTATTCCTTTTCCCAAACTGCTTTTCTATACTTTTCCTTGAGCCGAGGATGTATCAGAAACAACCTTTCTACCTTTAGGAGTAAGGTCTGCGTACATACTAACTTCTCCATACCCCAATTGTGGAAATAAGCTGAGTTTGTTATTTTTGATTTGAGGGCGGTGTGCCTTCTCATGGTTTTTTAAAAATATTTTTACAGTGACCAGTAAGGAAAATGATACATTCAGTTGATAATTGGCTGCAAAGGCAGGCAAGTGCCCCTGTGGCAGGAGTGCCTGGTATGCCCTTAAGATATGGTGACAATGTTCAAGATTTATCTGGAAATACAGTACTTCTGCATGGAAACTTGGACTTGTGTATTATAGAAGCATGCTCACTTCCAAACCTAGACGCCAAATGTCTTCCCATGTTTTCTTGGAAAAGCAAGGACAGCACCAACGCGTCAGGATTGGTAGATACTAGTGATCCCTATGTATCTGTGTGTCTAGCTGGGGCAAGTATAGCTCGAACAGCGGTGATTCCAAATGATGAAAACCCGACATGGAACGAACGTGTGGTTATACCAGTTGCTCACGCTGTAGACAAGGTAGAGTTTATAGTCAAGGATAATGATAAAGTAGGCGCTGAACTGATAGGAATAGTGGCGATACCTTCTACTAAAATTGCTGAAGGTAATGAAATAAATGGTTGGTTCACGATTTGTGGATCCTCCGGGGCTCCCTTGGAAACTGGTGCTCGACTGCATTTGTCAATCCATTATACGCCAACCAAAGAGGATCCTTTGTATAAAAATGGTGTTGGTAATGAGGCTGATCAAAAGGGAGTGCCACATACTTATTTTCCTCTACGAAGAGGAGGACGTGTTACACTTTATCAAGATGCTCATACACCTGATGAAACGCTTCCTGAAATCTTACTTGATAATGACAAGGTTTTTGCGCATAATAAATGTTGGGAAGACATATGTCATGCCATGTTGGAGGCACAGCATCTAATATATATTGTAGGTTGGTCAGTCTATCATCTTGTTAGAATCATAAGAGAACCTACAAGGCCAGTGCCTTCTTCTGGGTGGCTGGAGCTGGGGGAGCTGCTAAAGTACAAGTCACAAGAAGGCGTTCGTGTGATTTTGCTCATTTGGGATGATAAAACTTCAAATGATGATTTATTCCTTAAGACGGTAATATAACTGAGTAGTTAGTTCATGATTTGTTTCTTGACTATCCTTTTGCAGTCTCATTTAGATGGTATCAGAACTTAGAATTCTATCTTAAGTTTCTAAATGTTGGTCATCTTGTTCCGCGAATTTGAATGCAGGAAGGTGTAATGCAGACTCATGATGAAGAGACCAAAAAGTTCTTTAAACACTCAAGTGTCCAATGCATTCTTTGTCCTCGTGCTGCTAGCAGTAAACTTAGCATTTTCAAGCAGCAGGTACCTTTTTGGTACTTTACTGTTTGAATAGCTGGCAAGCTGAATACAAAGATTTCTTGTATTTTGAATAGAGATCTAAGTTTATTCACTTCAAACAGAAATTCAGCTGGATTTGTCTAGATTGGTGGTTTTTGTTTATATGCAAACGCTTGAAAGTCATCATCATTTTAATTTTCTTGTAAAACCTTTTACTGCAGGTTGTTGGAAACATTTTTACCCATCATCAGAAATGTGTGATTGTTGACACACCAGCAGATGGCAATGATAGAAAAATTACTGCTTTTGTTGGAGGCCTTGATTTATGTGACGGACGATATGACACTCCTGAACACAGACTGTTTAGTGATCTTGATACCGTCTTTGAAAATGATGTTCACAATCCCACATTCACAGTATGCTGTTGTCTTGCATCTCATTGAAACTTTCCAACTGAGGTTTTTGTTTGACAGTATATATGACATATACCATGTTTATGGATTATCCAAGAAACTTACCAGCTCAGATAGTATTTTCTTCATGTTAAATATAAGAGAAACAGGTAAAAATGAACATTGATATAATCATTGTCAAAGGTATAGTGGTTGCGATGATGAATCTAATTTCCCGTGATACTAAGTTCCTCATGTGAGCAAAAAGTTTGTTAAGAGTAATTTTTACTTTTTTCATATACTGTATCCTCTGATTCATTAGCATTGTCTCAAAGACTTATACCATGTGTACAGAGTAGCGCAGGTGGACCAAGAGAACCATGGCATGATTTACACAGCAAGATTGAGGGTCCTGCTGCTTATGATGTTTTGACAAACTTTGAGCAGAGATATGGAAAGGCCATAAAATCGATTAGTAGAATGAAAAAGTACAAACAGGGGGTAGATTCATTACTTAAGTTAGACAGGATTCCATCAATCCACATGCCTGCTGCTGGACCGGATGGCGACCAAGTAGTTCGTGTCACAAAAGAAGAAGATCCGGAAAATTGGCATGTCCAGGTATTAGACATGTTTCTCCTGTATATGTTTTGTTCTTCTGTTCTCTTAAATGTTTAAGTTTCTGTATAATTACTTCCTATAACGGTTTTCAGGTTTTCCGATCAATAGATTCAGGATCTGTTAAAGGTTTTCCAAAAGATGCTAAAGAAGCAGAAGATCAGGTAGTACTAAGTTTATAAAGACCAGTGTTCTATCTGCAACTAGTTTCGATGTTGTTGTGCTTGTCTGAAATCAAGTCAGCATGTCAAGATGAATGCCTAATTTTGACTGTTCAATAACAGAATCTTGTCAGTGGAAAGAATTTGAGGATAGACAGAAGCATACACCTAGCTTATGTGAAAGCAATTCGATCTGCTCAACATTTCATTTACATAGAGAATCAGTATTTTCTTGGTTCTTCATATTGCTGGCCATCCTACCGAAATGCAGGTATATAATTGTTCCTATTTCGAGTTCAACATTTGTCCTTGAATCTTCTGGAGGCAGTCTAATTCTTGTCTAGCAAAAGAATATTCTTCAACATATTGTTTGTGTATTGTATATAATTAACAGGTGCGAATAATCTTGTCCCTATAGAAGTTGCTTTGAAAATTGCCAGCAAAATAGAAGCAAGTGAACCTTTTGCTGCATACATCGTGGTTCCGATGTGGCCTGAAGGTATCCCTACCAGTAATGCAGTGCAGGAAATTCTCTTTTGGCAGGTCTGAATTTAGTGTTGTGCTTAATTTATCTTAGAGGTCTTCCCGTTGATTCCTTATCACGTCTGAAGTTTTAGCTCAATATCTGGCTCTCCAATGATATTGGCAAACTTAAGTCTTGAAATGTGGTTAAACTTAGTAGTCAACGAAGGCCTAAGAGAATGACGATTTTCACTTTTACTCCTGGTTAACTCCAATTAGTCTTATCTTGAATTTGTATTTTTAGTCTAGATATTAGAAACATCTAATTCTTGGATACGGATTGGAACTTATCGCAGGGTCAAACAATGACTATGATGTACAAAATTATCGCACAGGCTCTTGAAAATGCAGGCATATCTCAATTTTTCCATCCTCAGGATTACTTGAACTTCTACTGCCTTGGTAACAGAGAACCAAGGAAGCGCGGTGATGAAGATACTCCAACTCCCCAGGAACATTCACATGTAAGTTACATGTTAATTTTCTGGGACTGGGATTTTCATTAATGGCCTGATAATGTAGTATTTTTTCCTAAAATATAATATGTTGGTTGGTTACATACTAAAATACGTTTTGATGTCATTGAAATAACCACATTTTATAGATGTTGGGACAAATTATCAACTGATGACTCTTCAAGTTTTTGTGAAGCTTTTCTCATCCATTTCCATTTTTATTGTCGACAATCAAATCTTGAATAATACTGAAATCCTTCTCTTTTCTTCTCTGAAACTACCGCAGGAATTAGCTCAAAAGTTCCGCAGATTTATGATTTATGTACACTCCAAAGGAATGATAGCAGATGACGAATACGTACTGATGGGTTCTGCAAATATCAACCAAAGATCTTTGAGTGGTTCAAGGGATACTGAAATTGCTATGGGGGCTTATCAATCACATTATACATGGGCCAGAAAGGAGTCGCATCCACACGGCCAGGTTTGGTGTTAGATTTTTTATTTCTCGACTTTTTTACCCCCTCGTCTATAAAGGCAGTAAGTGGAAGAGTCATCACATTGAGCTGTGATCATTGGAAAACTTTGAACAACTCTGTAGCTCGTAATAATTGAAACTTTTCGAACTAGTAACATGTTATGTATTGGTAGATCCACCTTTTTACAGTTTCTTTTGTCAAGATGAGTGGAAGTATATGAACATATTTAAGAGCTTGTAGATACATAACCTTATAATCCATATTGAAAGTGAGCTCTTTTTTCTTGCATTTAGGTCTATGGTTATAGGATGTCTCTGTGGGCTGAACATCTTGGTGGAATTGAAGATGAATTCAAGGATCCACAGACTATTGAATGTGTGAGATGCGTTAACAAGATTGCTAGACGCAACTGGCAAGCGTTTGTAGCGGATGAATATAAGCCGATGAAAGGGCATTTAATGCAATATCCAGTCCAGGTAAGTAAAAATGGAGACGTTACAGCACTACCTGGATTTGTGTGCTTCCCTGATGTTGGAGGTAAGATTCTTGGGGCACCAACCAATCTCCCCGACGCCCTTACCACCTAACAAATCATATAGTAGCACAACTGGAAATGCATATATTATTGTGCATCTTAAGTTCCAAGGAACAATGATTGAACAAGCAAAGTCAAAAGGAATATGAATTCCAAAATTTGAACTAGCGTGTCCTTGAAGCTCAATGGATAGTCCATTATGCTTCATCTTCCAGGCTGATGATTAGGGATGTATAAGACTCGCAATGACACGGCCGAAGCGAACCATGCTAGTGCTAAAATCGATC